>CM019065.1:79651703-79832232 GCA_009667805.1 Leptobrachium leishanense
CAAGAAGTCCTCCTGGGGACTGGTCTCGTCCACTATCCCTCCAGATCTACACTACTACGTCTCCAGGGCGGCTCCACCAACTCCGAGACAAGCAACTTTGTGAGCGCAGTATCAGCCATAAAACCAGTCTGCCTGCCAGCCATAATACCAGTGTGCCATGTATAATAACAAAGTGCCATGTATAATAACAAAGTGCCATGTATAATAACAGTGTTCCAGCCATAATACCAGTGTTCCAGCTATACCAATGTGCCAGCCATAACACCAGTCTGCAAGCCATAATACCAGTGAGTCAATGGAAATGGCTTAAAAAAGGGTGATGAAACATGAAATGAATAAAAAAATGAGGGGGGAATGGACTGAAAAAGAGGGGGTGAATTGAACATGAAAGAGAGGGGGTGGGCATAAAAACGAGGGGAGAATGGTCTTGGAGGGGGAGAATTTACATGGAAAGAAGGGAGGGGGAGAAAATGGGCATGAGAAGGGGAGAAAGAGAGGAAGGGAGGAAAGGGGTAGAGGAAGACAATGGAAAAGAGGGAAAGAAGGTGCACGGAAGGGGGGGCATGAGCGTCCCTAGCTCTGTCAAATTTGGCAATCTGCTGATATGCGCACCCTCCATATAATGCGGAAACAGGATCACCTGTACATGCGCCCCATAAACATGACATCCGTGTTATCTGGCTGAGAATGCAAAATCACAGATGATTCGATAATAACGTGACACTTTGTTATGGTTTTTACAGATTTTCGTTTCAGTTTGTCGTCCTTCTGACAGTGTGCAATTACTTTGCTTTGCAGCCCTGCTGCCAGTGGGTTTGAACTGGAACTGAAGATCGGTAAAATTCAAAACAAAGTGCTAAATTTATATCCAATCTGTGATTCGCATTCTCAGCAAACCAAATATCACGAATGTTATATATATCTCTGTAAGAATATTGGGGGGGGGGCACAATTTACGGTTCTTGCCTCGGGTGCAAAAGGAGCTAGCTACGGCTCTGCTAACACAGGTACTCATTGATGGCCCTCTGCTGCTTGTGCAGACACTGCAGGATTGCTAATGTCGAGTTCCACCTGGTGGGCATGTCACAGATCAGACGGTTTGTGGGAACGTGGAATTCTCTTTGAATTTCTGCCAGGCGAACGCTTGCTGTGAATGACCGTCTGAAGTGGCTGCAGACTTTTCTGGCCTGGCTGAGAAGATCTGCCAGCCCTTGGTACCTGGTTAGGAAATGCTGTACCACCAGATTTAGGACGTGTGCTAGGCATGGTACATGCGTCAATTTACCCAGGCGTAGAGTGGAGAGAAGGTTGCTGCCATTATCACAGATGACCATTCCCAGCTGAAACTGGCGTGGTGTTAACCATCTCTGCACCTGCCCCTGCAGAGCTGACAGAATTTCTGGCCCGGTGTGGCTCCTGTCCCCTAAACAAACCAGCTCAAGCACAGTATGGCATCTTTTTGCTTGAGCCATTGCGTAGCCCCTGCCACGCGTCGGTTTAACTGCCACTTTGCCAGAGACAGAGAAAGAGGAGGAAGAAGAGGTGGTGGAGCAGACAGACCTCATACAAGCAGCTTTCTGGAGGCGTGGTGGATGAACAAGCTCCAGCACAGAGCCCCGTCCTGGATCTTTCCCAGCTGCAATCAGAATTACCCAGTGTGCCGTGAAGGAAATGTAATGGCCCTGTCCATGCTTGGTGGACCACGTGTCTAAAGTCATGTGCACCTTGCGGCTGACTGTCTTTCCCAATGACTCCATAACATTGTCTTCCACATGCTGGTATAGTGCTGGAATGGCCTTCCGTGAAAAGAAATGGCGTTTTGGAACCTGCCACTGTGGTACAGCACATTCAGCAAATTCACGGAAGGAAGCAGAGTCCACCAGCTGGAAAGGCAGCAGCTGTAATGCGAGTAATTTTGCTAAGCTGGCATTTAGAAGCTGTGCTTTTGGATGGTTGAGACTATATTTTTTCTTACACTGCAGCAGCTGGGGCAACGTAATCTGACTGCATAAATCTTCAGCTGATGGGATGCTGTCACATTCTGAGGAAACATAGAAACATTGAAACATAGAAACATAGAAAATGTTGGCAGATAAGAACCTTTCGGCCCATCTAGTCTGTCCAATTACATGGATACTTTACCTGGATTTATCTTTTGTTTAGGATAGCCTTATGCCTATCCCATGCCTGCTTAACTTCAATCACTGTTTTGGCCTCTACCACCTCAACTGGAAGGCTGTTCCATGTATCCACCACCCTCTCAGTAAAATAATGCTTCCTGATGTTACTTTTAAACCTTTGCCCCTCTAATCTAAGACTATGGCCTCTTGTTTTGCTACTTTGTTTCCGTTTAAAATCTAGCTTGTTAAACATTGGTTTGCTGGGAAATATAGGTTAGTTGTTTTCGTTAAGCAGAAATGTTTATTAACCATTTGTGTATAGTTACTAACTGATAAAGTAAATGATATTAATCATATATGCAGTTACTAACAGGAGATCCATATATTGGGAAGCTAGTGTCTATGTGCTGATGGATGGATATGTTGTTTATCAATCTTTGTTTATGATATGAGATTTGAAACTTTTTTGTATACGTACTAAATATATATATGTTTTTATCCGGTTATTAATATTGTATTCTTCAACGCAAAACACAGACAATTAAAAGAATTTAGGAGAATTTCTAGGAAATATAAACGATTGATATTTGTACCTCGTATAAGTTTCTTATTGAATATATATCTCGACAGTCTTATATGTATATTATTTATTATTATTTATTTATAAAGCGCCAGCATATTCCGCAGCGCTGTACAATAGGCACAGTATAGACAGGGTTACAATACAAATATTGTACAAATATTATAAATGTTATGCACTTCTATTTTTTTTTGCTGTAATAACATTTGCATAATAATATACATTTATATAGTAGAGAAATACTTATATTTCATTGTGGATCTCCTTCTGCTGAATCTGTCAAGCTGTGGGTGTTTTTTGCCCTCCAGTATTTGATTCCCAGCTGTGAAATTGAAGGTGGTAGGAGTATCACTGCTCTCCTATATAGGAGGTACTAGGAAAGACTCGATCTCCCTTATGTATAAATAAAAAAAGGGGTTTATTTGATATAAAAAGATAAATGGAATTCCATAAAATAGAGCGATGGTTAAAATGCGAGTAATGTGTAGCAGAGATACGCGTTTTGCCAAACTCTATGTTGGCTTCATCAGTGCCAAATATTGTCTTGTTTAGTTGTATTACGTGTGTTGTTAAAAGGTCAATTCTTCCCTCTGACGGTTATCTGACTCGCCACCGTCTTTCTTGGAGGTCTTATTACCAGATTAAATTCTACTTGAAGACTCTACCTTGATGCTCCTCTTTAACTAGGTGGAAGTAAGAGTTTGTGATATCACATTATGTTCTTGAACCCAGGACATACTTGAAAACAAGAGAAATCTCAATGTATCCTTCCTGGTAAAATACTTTATAAATAAATAAATAAATAAATTATATATGATCAATGTGATATTATCCACCCTCTGATAGCGTAGGAAAGTGTGCCTGAATGCTGCAAGTGGACTTTTACTTGAGGCTACCATGGCTGGCATTTTCCTGCCAGTTGCGCCCATTAGTGATCGGCTCACAGGTTAGCCACATCAAAGTGAACTTAGTTTCTCCTCACACTATGGACTTCTGTCGTGGCCATGACAACACATTGTGAATGAAGGCCATTTTTATTGACATATGGGGTGCTACAATAGCACATGATGATTTTTTCCACAGCTTAACCTACAATATTACTATGAATCCCATATTCAGTTGTATTCAGAAAGCACAGATTAGTATTATTTAAGAAGACTTGTTTCCTTTGCTGTTGTTTGTTTTTTTTTCTCCGATGCATTATGTCACGTCTCTGGGATATATCATCTTTTAAATTGCTCTGGGCTTTATGACTCAAAGTTAAAACCGCAGAAGGGGAACCTGGCATTTGTCTACCTTTTATATTGTTGTCATTATATCATTATATGCCATCTGCACTATCTCGTTTTAACATTTCCCTGTGGTTGTGCAGTGAGCCCACAGTGAATTAATGATACCTACTGACGTTTTCTCACACACGTACTCCTTTTTTACATGCTTGTATCTCACAGTGATCATTCAGTACAGGTTTAGTTTTGTTTTTCAATCACAGTTTTACTTTTTTGTTGCATTATGTTTTATTTTCTAAGTTAATACATAAATGTGTGAAACACAGTATGCTTTAAATATCAATCAAGTCCACAAATATAGAACTGTAAAATCAAGTGTAAAAACCTTCCAGCATAAACTATAGACATTATTGTGTCAATAATGGTTTATTTTAACCTGTTCATTGCTGACCTAGATCTACCTCCAACAATGTGATAAATGTTGTAGATACTCGAGTATGGTGGCAAAAATCTATCTTAAAATTGGAGGGGTCACGTTATATTAGAGACATCTGCATCGCGTGTAAAAAAAAATAAGAACAGCTTGCCTTGCTCTGGATCCTAAGTCTCCCGGAAGTTCCGGTAGTCTCGCTGAAGTGAATGCAGGCTCCCTGATGGTTTCAAACACTTTAGGAACTCCCAGATTCGGGAGAGGTGGGATCCATCACGGCCAGAGGACACGCTCGGTTTAAGCCAATAATTCACCTCGCTCGCCTCTGCTGGCCAACTAATCGCTAGTAAAGAAGACAGGTGGCCAGTGGCTTCATACATAGTAACAGCTGAAATCATTCTAGAGCAGAACACCCTCGACTGAGGGGTAGCCTGTGTTAAGAGAACATGGAAGGATTTTAATTGTTTACCGGTACAATAAAATTTTGTTCCTCTCATTATATTCGAGTCTTGAGTATTCTCTCATTTCTATAATAAATCTCTATCCATCGCGTTATTTTCGGGTCGCGCTTTACTCGAGTATCTACAGAAAACACAAAGCAAATACAGTGTTTTGCTTTAAAACTATTTCCACAACCTTCTTACATACATCAACACAAGATATGATTTTCAGGTTTACTCCAGATGACTATGCCCACAAGTTCAGAAGACCTAATAGACAATGTTCAAGTGTTGCCTTTATCATGTGCCTTTTGGCTTCTATAGGAAACCTTCTAATCAGGGGTCAAGTCCTAAAACAATAAGTGTGGGAACTCATCAACATTTATGTCAAATCCAGTGTTAAATACTACTTGGAGCCGCAGCAGCTGCAGCGCCTCTTTGAGCATGACAAGGCCAATCCTCTGGAAAACACTGAGAAATTGTCATTCTCATGCCTTCCCAATGTACTTAAATCCAGGAAAAACCCTTAAATATAGACAGTTTTAAAAAATTGTGTCTATATAAAAAGATATTGCAGCTTCCTAGTATTTCAGCCAAAAGGGAACTACTGTAATTTCCACCTGCTAAAATAGTGAGAGAACATGCGTTCTTGTAGGACCAGAACCCTGCTTCTAATCATGTTTGAAGGAGATACTGGCACCTTTCGATCTGATCAGACCACTTTACTGTCCTATGATTTTAAAAAGGCTTCTCAGGTTTTGTTTGTAACTGTGATCCTTTTTACTTCACTTTTCAGATTATAATTACAGGATGTTCAAACAACCATCTTGATTAGTTATGTTATTATCTCATGTTACAATGGCAGATATCTGTGGAAAAGTGGATCACTCTCAATACCTCTTCTATAAGGTGCTAGGCACCGTCTACATACACACTGCTTGGCCAAAAAAGTCACCACCTGAATTTAAGTAAGAAAATAGGTGCGAGCCTTCCATTGGGTAATTACTGTAGTGATTAATATGTTTCAGCTGCAAAAGGTGAGGTCAGTTGACTCCCTGGATATACTGAATAAGCCGGGTTTTCCATCAATGGGTTCTTCCTTCCCTGATGGCGCGGACATATTCCAAGATGAGCTTTTTTCCTCAATTAATCCCCATTTATGTGTAACTGATGGACCGCATGTCCGCACACTACATTGACGTAGGCAGCATTGTGAGTCCAGGAGCTGGCACACAGTGATGTTTAGCGATGAGACCACAGTGCACCTGTGGGAGATCACCCGGGAAAGACAACCCATGTGACCAGAACCAGGAAGAGGAGTTGCATCAATGTGGCTGTAACTTGAGTCTAACTACTCGGCAGCTTCAGTGTATAAGAGAGGACAGACTGAAATGGATATTATTGCAAACTTTCCATTTCATATTTTTATATACCTCTTGGACACATTACAACCTGACTGAGGAAGGCTTTTGCCGAAAAGCGACTCAGGATATTTTGTGTCTATGATAACTGATTATATTGCAACTTTAATAAATTGGCTATTTTTATCCTTTAATTGACTGGGCTGCATTTTACTTTTCCACTCCTGTTCCTGCTAATACCTACGCTGTGGGACCTGAGGATTACTGTACCAAGGCATTTGGGCACCCACCCTAAGTGTGCCTGATGCTGTGCAATCTAAGCCGATATAACCAAAGAGGCTCCTGGATCGGTGAGTGTGTTTCTAAATTTTAAGAATTATGCTATGGGTGCGTTGTCCCCTTTTTCTTTCATTTAAGTGATCCACACAGATAAAGAAGGGTAGTGCCACTCTATAATTGGCCAGTAGCGAATACACCTAGAGCCGGGATTCAGTAAGGCTCTTTTAAATGTGAAATGAATGACCTGGATCGGCGCAAACAATGCTTTCTGGGGTCCTGGAATCTCGCGTACATGCGTATGAGAAAAAACAGATAATAGTGCGACCTTGATTTTAAACAAATTATGTAAGTGCATATGAGGTATCCCACTTACAGATATAGAGCCGTTACACTGGCTCTAAGTGGGTCCAAGCATGTGGGTAATTGTCTTCAATTTCTCAGGTGACCCCCACCTTGCAGCAAATTTTCTGTCCAGAATTTTATGCAAAGGAGAAAAAAGAAAATCTCCTTGTGTAGATTCACAGACACAGTTTGCGGTATTGAGTATAGTTAATGTCGTACTCACATTTTGGGGAGCTTACATAGCTCATGGATATGTGCCCATAGGTTTTTTTTGTAAGGATGGAATAAAAACCCAAAGAAAAACCACCGATGATGATCCAGGAAGCAGCACCAGTAATCCAGGAATGCAGCAAAGCAGGACACAAATTTGGAGATAGAAAATAAATTTTTTAAAATACAATTAAAATCACCTCCAGAACGCGTTTCGCCGCATCAAGTAGCGGCTTCATCAGCTGGAATGGTTGTAATGGGCTAGTTGCCCTTTTATAGTGTTCATGAATAGTCTTAATTATCCCCATATGTCCTGTTTACTGTCCTGATTAATTTTCAGCGGCGTCTGGTGCTGGGCGCCGCCATTTTGCGCATGCGCGGTTTTGCTTCCGCGTTCCACCGCGTTCCAAGCGCCTATTTTCTCACTTCCGCGTTCCACCGCGTTCCAAACGCCGCTACTTCACTTCCGGTCGGCGGTTTCTTAACCGGAGGTTAAAATGGGCAGAGTTCTCTCTATCTTTACAGCATTTTGGAGCCCGGGGCTTCAATAAGCTCATTTTCTTTTTAATATATACAGTGGATAAACAGAAAATTACGTGTATTAGATTTAATTTAAAACAACATGGTTTAAAAAATGAGTGGTGCACCCCGCAGGGTCTCCCTATAAATACATAATACATGATGTCTAAAGTAGGGGGAGATAATGGAGACTATTTTGTGTGTATTTATTTGTCCCAGAATCTCTTTTATTTGCATAAATCGATAATAGCCTTATTCAATTGGTGGAAAGTGACTAGTGCTGTATTATTAATAATGTGAACCTCTTTATATAAAAGGAGTTTCATAAATTTAACTCAAATAAGATCAACGTTAATTAGAAAAATCGTGTGCCCCTTACAATCTACCTATTAAATTTGTATTAATTATGTAATACATGATGACTAAAAAGTGAATACATAGAAACTGTTACATATTTTAACTTTTTTATTTATTTAAATCAATCAGCCTTCTAATTGCCTCTCCATTTAATGAAAAAGTGGCTAGTGCTATATCACAAAAATAGTAATAGAAAATCCATCTTTTGTAAAAATTATCATTAAAGTGCTGTTTTGCTAAAACTTATGTGTGATAATATATTCAATCATAATTAAAGTGCTATTTGTTTAGTGTATTCGATTATAAGCTACATATTACAATAAATATAGCCTATTAATTGCCTTCCCATTTAGTGAAAAGTGGCTAGTGCTGTATCAAAAAAAAAAAAAAAAAAAAAAAAAAAAGGGTGTAATTTTATATTTATTTAATAGATGTTAATTAGTATAATATATAATAATAAAAACCTCTTTCATAAAAAATATATATTAATTGCTCATTAAAGTGCTATTTTGCTCGATATGTGTGTGATAGAATATTCAATCATCTTTAAGTGCTATTTATATTAATATATACAATTGTAGGCTATATATCACGAAAATTATAGCTGTATCCTCAAAAATCTCATTGATGTTGGAGTGTTATTTAAAATACCATTTTTTCACAACTATTATTTTGGTAATAATTGTGTTTTACTCTATTTCTCCTTATTTGTATTTCAACAGTTTACACCACAAAAAAAAACAATTTTTTTATGTTTCTAACATGTTAGAAACATAAAAAAAAAAAAAAAAAAAAAAAATTGTACGAAAAACATTCCGTTTCATTACATTTTAAGCTCCAGCATGGAGGTTCCCCAACAGGTTTGAGATTCATGGCCATCAAAAAAATATATAAAATCAATATGGATGACAATATTATTAATAAGTTGGGACAAGAGGAGATGCGGACCATCTATGAAATGGGCACTATGGCACCAAATGGGCTAAATAACGATTTTGAGGTGGTCCACTTTTTATGAATTTTATAATATTCTTATTAGTTTATAATAGTTTGTTGTGCACCTCTCGGGCGTCATGGAATAAAATATACTCATTTTACCCTTTTTTGATAAAAAGAGGGCCTTATTTAAATAGAGATTAAAACATTACATGTGGTGTAAACTGTTGAAATACAAATAAGGAGAAATAGAGTAAAACACAATTATTACCAAAATAATAGTTGTGAAAAAATGGTATTTTAAATAACACTCCAACATCAATGAGATTTTTGAGGATACAGCTATAATTTTCGTGATATATAGCCTACAATTGTATATATTAATATAAATAGCACTTAAAGATGATTGAATATTCTATCACACACATATCGAGCAAAATAGCACTTTAATGAGCAATTAATATATATTTTTTATGAAAGAGGTTTTTATTATTATATATTATACTAATTAACATCTATTAAATAAATATAAAATTACACCCTTTTTTTTTTTTTTTTTTTTTTGATACAGCACTAGCCACTTTTCACTAAATGGGAAGGCAATTAATAGGCTATATTTATTGTAATATGTAGCTTATAATCGAATACACTAAACAAATAGCACTTTAATTATGATTGAATATATTATCACACATAAGTTTTAGCAAAACAGCACTTTAATGATAATTTTTACAAAAGATGGATTTTCTATTACTATTTTTGTGATATAGCACTAGCCACTTTTTCATTAAATGGAGAGGCAATTAGAAGGCTGATTGATTTAAATAAATAAAAAAGTTAAAATATGTAACAGTTTCTATGTATTCACTTTTTAGTCATCATGTATTACATAATTAATACAAATTTAATAGGTAGATTGTAAGGGGCACACGATTTTTCTAATTAACGTTGATCTTATTTGAGTTAAATTTATGAAACTCCTTTTATATAAAGAGGTTCACATTATTAATAATACAGCACTAGTCACTTTCCACCAATTGAATAAGGCTATTATCGATTTATGCAAATAAAAGAGATTCTGGGACAAATAAATACACACAAAATAGTCTCCATTATCTCCCCCTACTTTAGACATCATGTATTATGTATTTATAGGGAGACCCTGCGGGGTGCACCACTCATTTTTTAAACCATGTTGTTTTAAATAAATCTAATACACGTAATTTTCTGTTTATCCACTGTATATATTAAAGAAAATGAGCTTATTGAAGCCCCGGGCTCCAAAATGCTGTAAAGATAGAGAGAGAACTCTGCCCATTTTAACCTCCGGTTAAGAAACCGCCGACCGGAAGTGAAGTAGCGGCGTTTGGAACGCGGTGGAACGCGGAAGTGAGAAAATAGGCGCTTGGAACGCGGTGGAACGCGGAAGCAAAACCGCGCATGCGCAAAATGGCGGCGCCCAGCACCAGACGCCGCTGAAAATTAATCAGGACAGTAAACAGGAACATATGGGGATAATTAAGACTATTCATGAACACTATAAAAGGGCAACTAGCCCATTACAAACCATTCCAGCTGATGAAGCCGCTACTTGATGCGGCGAAACGCGTTCTGGAGGTGATTTTAATTGTATTTTAAATAAATTTTATTTTCTATCTCCAAATTTGTGTCCTGCTTTGCTGCATTCCTGGATTACTGGTGCTGCTTCCTGGATCATCATCGGTGGTTTTTCCTTGGGTTTTTTATTCCATCCTTACAAAAAAACCTATGGGCACATATCCATGAGCTATGTAAGCTCCCCAAAATGTGAGTACGACATTAACTATACTCAATACCGCAAACTGTGTCTGTGAATCTACACAAGGAGATTTTCTTTTTTCTCCTTTGCATAAAATTCTGGACAGAAAATTTGCTGCAAGGTGGGGGTCACCTGAGAGAATTGAAGACAATTACCCACATGCTTGGACCCACTTAGAGCCAGTGTAACGGCTCTATATCTGTAAGTGGGATACCTCATATGCACTTACATAATTTGTTTAAAATCAAGGTCGCACTATTATCTGTTTTTTCTCATACGCATGTACGCGAGATTCCAGGACCCCAGAAAGCATTGTTTGCGCCGATCCAGGTCATTCATTTCATTTCTATGTGTAATGGTATAGGGGAAACCACTATATCCTGAGATTGGCTATCTGGGCACCCTGTGGTATATGCATGTTGTGTGGCGCTGCACCATTTCTTGTTTATCTTTTAAATGTGAGTTTCGGCCCTCTGCTATACAGGAGCAGGGCCAAATAATGTGATATACTGCACTATTACTTTGTATATATTCATTTTTTCTTTGAGAGACATTGAAGATCACGCCTACAAGCTCCAGGATTTTCCAGGAGGATCCCAATGGTTTTTATGAACATTTTATAGAACATTTTATTGATTTTTGTCACTACATTTTTTCACACTGGGACATTAGTATCCGTATGTATAGCATTATGCATTTACACTGGTTTCCTCTGGTCAATCACTGACATTTTTTTGCTATATTATTTGATGCGCCATATGGTTTGTTTTCTTGCATGAGTTATATTCTCTTTAATATTTTTATTAGTGATATTGCAGAAGGTATTAATGGAAAAGTATGTCTTTTTGCTGATGACACAAAGATTTGCAACAGGGTTGACGTTCCTGGAGGGATCAGCCAAATGACAAATGATTTAGGTAAGCTAAAAAAATGGTCGGAGTTGTGGCAATTGAGTTTTAATGTGGATAAGTGCAAGATAATGCACCTGGGACGTAAAAACCCAAGGGCTGAATATAGAATATTTGATACAGTCCTAACCTCAACATCTGAGGAAAGGGATTTAGGGGTTATTATTTCAGAGGATCTAAGGGTAAGTAGTCAATGTAATAGAGCAGCAGGAAATGCTAGCAGAATGCTTGGTTGTGTAGGGAGAGGTATTAGCAGTAGGAAAAGGGAAGTGCTCATGCCACTGTACAGAGCACTGGTGAGACCTCACTTGGAGTACTGTGTGCAGTACTGGAGACCGTATCTCCAGAAGGATATAGACATCTTGGAGAGAGTTCAGAGAAGGGCTACTAAAATGGTGTACGGCTTGAAGGAGAAAAGTTACCAAGAAAGGCTTAATGATCTTAACATGTACAGCTTGGAAAAAAGACGAGACAGAGGAGATATGATAGAAACATTTAAATACGTAAAGGGAATCCACAAGGTAGAGGAAGGGAGTATATTTAAAAGGAAACAAAATAGCAAAACAAGAGGACATAGTCTTAGATTAGAGGGGCAAAGGTTTAAAAGTAACATCAGGAAGCATTATTTTACTGAGCGGGTGGTGGATACATGGAACAGTCTTCCAGTAGAAGTGGTAGAGGCCAAAACAGTAATTGAATTTAAGCAAGCATGGGATAGGCATAAGGCTATCCTAAACAAAAGCTAAATCCAGGTAAAGTATCCATGTAATTGGGCAGACTAGATGGGCCGAAAGGTTCTTATCTGCCGACATTTTTTCTATGTTTCTATGTTTCTATGTTTCTATGTTTCTATATTCCAAGATGGCAATGCTAGAATTCATCGGGTTCAAATTATGTAAGAGTGGTTCAGGGAGCATGAGACATCATTTTCACACATGGATTGGCCACCACAGAGTCCAGACCTTAACCCCATTGAGAATCTTTGGGATGTGCTGAAGAAGGCTTTGTGCAGTGCTCCGACTCTCCCATTATCAATACACGGTGACAAATTAACGCAACTCTGGACGGAATTAAATGTTGTGATATTGCATAAGCTTATCAAAATAATGCCATGGCAAAGATATGTAAGTAATCACAACAAAAGGCGTCCAATGAAATATTAGGCAAAAATTGAAAAATAAAAGACTTTACAGGAAAACAAGATGGCTACAGGCATCCATTTTAATTTTTCCATTATAATATACCTGACAAGACTATATTGCACTTTCGGATTCTTTTTGGTGTTTTTTGTCCATAGAGATCTTAAATTGGCCCTTGGAGGAGATGATCCACTCAACAGTAGCATGTCCTATTTCTTTGAAAAATCTAGAAAATTGTGAACCCTGGAAAAATTCCGTCTGAGTATGAAAGTCAGCTCAACTCACCATGTCTCTATTAGCAGTGACTAAATGCATTATAATATATTGTAAACGCACCTCATTGATGCTTTACATGTTTCAGCATGTTAATGACTGATAATTAACCAAGGACATGACAAGAGTGTTTCAAATTAAAATACAAACTTAAAATTTCACATGCTGTTGGAAACTACTAGTAATTTCTCCTTATAACATGAAAAATCAAATTTTTGTGATTGCACATGCTTAATAAGGCATTATATTCCATCCAGACTGTATGTAAACACACAGCATATGTTAATATTCATTACAGGGTATTATACTGTTCAATACTAATAACTATAACAATATTGTAACTCAGATGAATGTCCATGCAGCTAATGCACAAATCACTGGACTTTGAAATTCACTGTTTCCCCAACGTTAAATAAATACAGTAGCACATAATAAAAAATGAAATCTTTATATATATTGTTTTTAATAGACACAGTGCTTTTCATTTTGTCTTGTATTCATGCTCTCAGTACTATATAAGAGACATATATGCCCTGCAGAAATAAGTAATAGCTTAATAATCCTATATTTTATGAATGTTATGTATTATTCATACACAGCCACAGCTATTTACAAAGTTATCACAATTGGACCCATAGTGAGTCAGCTTGCTAAATAAGCAGCAATCAACAGAAACATTTTACTTATTTCAATCCAAAGTTTCTTTTGATAAATATGGAACAGCACCTTCCTTGATCCTTCCGTGTTCCAAATCTGCTGTCCTGAATATGTCACTAATCATACATATTGAAATTCGTTACAAGCATTTTGTGCCTAATAGATTGAATGATATAAGCGTTTAGCAATCATTCTCACTATTCAAATTTATAATAAAGATTTCAAGTGTATGTATCGCATTTGGAAGTGCTAAAAAATGTCCTTGATCCAGGTATATCACTTCAGAGGTTTTATATTTCAATCGCCAAGTATCTGTCACTGCCTGTATAATCACTTATCTGTGTAAAGCACCTTGGAGAGGAAGTCTACATAGATATGAACTTAGCAGACTTGGCCTTAATTTTGTTTAAAATTGTTCACTTTATTTTAAGGGGTTATTCGGAGAGCACTGAAATTTCAGTGCTCTCGCATTCTCGCCACTTTGGGGAACCAAACTCCACAGCAATAAAACTCACAGCATTATGCCGTGTGTATGAGCGTATCACAGAGCTCCACAGCCATTAAACTCACAGTGATGTATGCTGTGTGTATGAGCGTATAAGAGCTCCACAGCAATAAAACTCACAGCATTGTGCTGGGTGTATGACCGTATCACGGAGCTACACAGCAATTAAACTCACAGTAATGTGTGGTGTTTGAGTGTATCACAGAGATCCACAGCAATAAAACTCAAACAATATTATATATAAGTTATTATTTATTACATTATATATAAAATACTGTATATCAGGGCTCAAAATTTCAATTCCCAAGCTACTAGCCAGACCTCAAGAGTTACTCGCCACCTGTTGCCCCACCTACCCTGCCCTGAACTCCGCCCCTAAACAAACCTATCTTATGAAGTTACACTGTTAAAAGTTTTATTCAGAATAAAGCTACAAAAATAATTAACATTAATACCCAGGCATGAGACACATGTATACCCAGGCACCAGACCCAGACAAGTAGTATCATCCATTAAGTACAGACTCCTCTCCAACAGTTTTTAGGACCAAATTAAGTTTTGGTTTATGCATCCGATATATCAAGGGGAACTTAATACTCTTTTCATTATTCATATGCCAGGTTATCAATAGAAGTTAGACCCCAGAGTCAGGTTTCCTCCTTGGATGCTAATACAGATGAATCCACTAATATTCATGTGCGATCCTTCCATCCCCATTTTTTTCTTTTTTGCTCCTTCATACATTCAAATGTAAAGATACACTTAAATATAAGGATACATCTGAATGGCAAATCCCACTTCAGACAACAACTGAAAAATTCTATTATTCATTATAATTACCATAAACCTTTTCCAAGTTTCTTCTTATATATCAAAACCAAAATAAGAGCTGCGCTACGCCATGGCGGAGACCCCCAAAAAGAATCAATCACAAAACTGTATTGGTCTTTCTCAGAAGTCTAGCTTTCCTCGTTAAGCCAGATCTATTTATTAAAATACACAGAATTTATAGCCAATCAGTGTACAGATACATTACAACATCAAAGTTTAGCCACTCAGTTAACTTACTACCATATATGGTTCACGAGACCCTTTTCCCATCTTCCCGCTTCTGCGCACATTTTCCTGCACTGAACATAACAGGAAATCGGCCACAGCTCATATCCTATAGAAGGAAGAACGGTCTATACAGTATTGACACTAACAAAAATGGAGGGGGGGAATTTCACAGCCCATTTATAAGAACCGGCTTTTTAAGACTAAATATTTATTATATTTACAGGAAATTAAAATCTAACACGTATCATCTCTTTCTTTATAAATAGATTTATTTTACATAAACTCAAACACCTACGCCACCATTTCACTAATTATGGCCCCTCACGGGAGTTGTACTAACGGCACTGGTTTTGGAATCACTTCCGGCGTGCTGACAGCTTTTTACTTTCACTTAGTTTACAACAGGGGTGGGGAACCTTTTTTCTGTCAAGAGCCCCCTTTAATTAATTTCTCCCTCCTTTTAGTATATTTATTTTGCCCAATTAATTTCTTCCCCAGTATTTTAATTCATTTCTCTCTTCCCCAGTATTTTAATTCATTTCTCTCTTCCCCAGTATTTTAATTCATCTCTCTCTTCCCCAGTATTTTAATTCATCTCTCTCTTCCCCAGTATTTTAATTCATTTCTCTCTTCCCCAGTATTTTAATTCATTTCTCTCTTCCCCAGTATTTTAATTCATCTCTCTCTTCCGCAGTATTTTAATTCATCTCTCTCTTCCCCAGTATTTTAATTCATTTCTCTCTTCTCCAGTATTTTAATTCATTTCTCTCTTCCCCAGTATTTTTTTTTTGAAATTCTTTATTTAAAGCGTCATGTATCCAATAGCATATGAAATACAGCAAGAATATGTACATATCAACAGATGGGTACAATAACGCTAATTTTATCCATTATACAGAAAATAAGGAACTCACGGGGTATGGGGAGAACCCCAAGCCGTAGAGAAAAAAAAACACACATAAAAAACAAAAAACAAATCAAAAACAAAAAATAACACAAAGAGGAAAAAGAAAAAGGGGGGAACCTTCCAGACATTTGTAGTGGATGTGTTGCCGGGCGGGACTTCCGGGGCATCGACACATGTAGGGGCTGGGCAAAGCGGCTGAAGTATAAGTGAGATTAATGTCAGATTTAATTAATTTAAAATTTAATTACCATTAGGGGCTGAGGAATACTCCTCCCAGAGGGACCATGTCTTAGAAAAGGAACTCATGGTGTCCCTGACCTTAGCCGTTAACTCGTCCATAAGACAGGCGTCGACAATCTTCGCTGTCACCACAGACCAGGAAGGGAGAATACTCTGGCGCCACGATGCCGCCAAGGCCCGTCGAACAGCAAGGGCCAGTCTATTAAATAAGAGTTGCTCAGGACGAGATAGGACTGACAAGGGGCGAGAGAGGAGGAAAGCCCAGGGATCCATAGGCAGTTGTCGGTGGAATATTTTCTGGAATTCAGTGTGAACTAGAGACCAAAAGCGGCGTACTACCGGGCAGTCCCACCACATATGAATATAAGTGCCCTTTTCCCCACAGTCCCGCCAACAGAAATCACTGGATGTGACACCCATGCGATAAAGGGAAACCGGGGTAACGTACCAACGGAGTAGTGTTTTGTAAGATTGTTCCTGGTGTGTGACACATATGGAGGACCTGGACGTTTGTTCCCATATATCCTCCCACTCATCACCCGGCAAAGGATCGCACAAATCGACCTCCCACTTATCACAGTATGTGAGGGGGCCCCATTGACCTGGACTGGAGCTAAGGAGTAGGTATAACCGGGATATAAGCCCTTTCAGTGGGCCATCAGCCATAAAAACGTGCTCTAAAGTGGAGAGAGGGGCCGTTGAGACCTTCTCTAACATCTGGGCCATAGCAAAATGTCGAATCTGTAAGAATCGGAAAAAAGAGGAGGGAGATAGATCACCACGCTCCTGGAGCTCTGAAAAAGTAATAAGTTGTCCATTACGGTAAAGGTCACGGTACCTCAGAAGCCCCACTCCCGCCAGACCCCTAAAATCTGAGGCCCTCAGGCCCGGTGGAAATTCTCTGTTACGGAGTAAGGGGGTGAGGGGAGAGGGAGCCCCCATCAGCTCAAATTTCGTCCTAGCTAGGTCAAATAGCCGAAGAGATGTCAAAATCGAAGGGCATGTCGTGCGTAAAATGGGTCTGGAGGCTCTGGGAAGCCATATGTAGAGGTCAGGGCGGTCAGGGAACATAAAAGCATTTTCTAGTGCAACCCACCTTCTAGTAGAAGCGGAAGAGTGCCAGGCCACCACCTGAGTCAACTGAGCTGCGCAATAATAAAGGTATAGGTTAGGGAGCCCCAGCCCTCCACGGGTCTTAGGGCGATACAGAATGCGGCGCGCAACCCTATGTCTCTTATTTTGCCAAATAAAGGAGTCGATCGCCTGTTGTAGCCCGGCTAGGTCCCGCCGAGTCAGTAGTAAGGGTAGAGTCTGGAACAGAAATAGAATACGTGGGAGTATGTTCATCTTTACACTATGAATGCGTCCTATCCACGATATGGGTTTATCACACCAATGCTCCAGATCACACTTGATCTGACGAACCATGGTCGTAAAGTTCTTGCTATAAAGGGCAGTTGGATTTGCCGTCAGTAGAATACCCAAGTATGACAATTCAGAGGGAGCAAGACGGAACCCAAACCCTGATTCAATCGAGGTGGTGTCTGCGTGTAACATGTAGAGGGGCATCGCACAGGATTTAGTGTAGTTTATTTGAAACCCTGCGATTTCACCAAAGTCGGATAGTACCGGTCTGAGATGGGAGAGAGAGGAGATGGGATCCGTTAAAGTGAGAAGGATGTCGTCGGCGTAGGCAGAGACAGTGAAAGATTCTCCTCCGACCTGAACCCCCCTGATCTCAGGATGATCTCGTATCGCAGCCAATAGGGGCTCAAGAGAGAGGAGAAAAAGAAGAGGGGAAAGGGGACAGCCCTGGCGAGTGCCATTACAGATGGGGAATCGAATGGGGCTACTGCCCGGGACACGAACCTGCGCAGACATTCCCGAGTAAAGAGCCCTTACCATATTAATATAAAAATCCGGGAGGCCTAGACGAGAGAGGGTAGAGAAGAGGAACGGCCACTCCACCCTGTCAAAAGCCTTCTCCGCGTCTAACGACAAGATCAGAGAAGGCGTTGCCCGAGAGGATAGCCACCAGATTAGGTCGGCATTACGTCTGGTGTTGTCGAAGAGTTGACGATTAGGGACGAAACCGACCTGGTCCGGGTGAACCAGATCTTGGAGGAGCGGACTAAGGCGGTTCGCTAGGACCTTAGCAAAAATCTTGGCATCAAAATTGATAAGGGAGATAGGGCGGTAGCTCTCAACCGCCGCTGGGTCCCTACCCTCTTTAGGTATAAGGGCAATGTTAGCCACAAGCAAATCAGGGTGAAGAGACCCTCCCTCCGCGCAGTCGTTAAAAACCGATGTCAAAAAAGGAACGAGCTCCGGACGTAATACTTTATAGTAACCCCCTGAAAACCCATCCGGGCCTGGGACCTTCGTACCTCCCAGGGCAGAAATGGCGCAATTAACCTCTTCTTCTAAGATAGAAGCACTAAGGCTCGTTATATGGGAGTCTTCTAACTGTGGCAAAGAAAGGGAATCTAAAAAGGAGGAGATGGCGTCTAAATGGGATTTGTCAGCGAGGTTATGATGGGGAGAGTGGTTGTATAGGTCTGAATAATATGCTGTGAAAGCTGCGCAGATCTCCTGTGGGGAATTGACCAATACATCATCTACTGTTTTAACTGCAGAGATAGTGGAGAATTTACTCCGGGGTTTGAGAGAGCGGGCCAGTAGAGTATCTAGTTTATTGGCCTTCTCAAAAAACATTCGGCGGGACCAAAGTAATTGTTTGGCTACATCATCAAGTAGCAACCTTTTCAGAGAAGAGCGAGTGCGTAATAGTTCAGAGAGGAGTTCAGGGGAGGGGGAGGACTTATGGCTCATCTCCAGGCGACGGAGAGACTGTTGTAAGGTTACAAGAGAAAGTAATTTGGTGCGTTTTCTGTGAGTGGCAATCTTAATGAGGTGACCCCTCATAACCGCTTTATGAGCAGCCCATATCGTGGATAGAGACGTCTCACCTGGCGGGTTGTCTTGAAAATATTGTATCGATAAAGTACGTAGTTGACTCACTACCTCTGGATCTCGCAGGAGAGACGAGTTCAACCTCCAAGACCAAGAGGCCGCTAGCTTCGGGGTATGGAGGTAAAGTGCTATGTCGGCGTGGTCAGACCACGAGATGGAGTTAATCTCCGCTCGTATTACATTGGACATAGCTAAACCATTAACCAGAAACATATCTATGCGAGAGTAAGTCCCATGGGGAGCAGAGTAAAAGGAATAATCCTTTACACTCGGATATAACACCCGCCATACATCAATAAGCCCTACTTGGCGTAAAAAGCGGGCGAATAATTTGTCTTGTCTACCCAAGGTTGGCGTAACTGTGGAAGCTTGGCGACCGCCTCGATCCACTGCTGGGCACGCCACTGCATTCATATCACCTCCTAATATCACCGCCCCTTGAGGAAGGGCCGAAACCAAGTTGAATATGGAATCCCAGAAGTCAACAGAGGGGGTAGTAGGAGCATAAATATTCAAAAAATGGTAGGTCATAGAGTATAGAGTACCCGTAAGCAATACATATCGACCCTCGGTATCAATCTTTTGCGATATGAGTTGAAATGGACATGTTTTCCGAATCAATATGGCAACTCCGTTGCGCTTACTCAAGGCACCAGATACATACGCCCGTGTATAGACGTGATCAGTTAACTTAATTTTAACAGATTTAGTCAGGTGAGTTTCCTGAAGAAAGGCGATATCAATTTTGTCAGATTTCAGAGTGCGGAAGAGTAATCTACGCTTTGTAGGGGAATTGAGGCCCTTAACATTAAGAGAGGTCAGTTTCAGTGCCATGAGAAGCGCAACAGATCACCTCGTTCCATGAGCAGCGGGCCCGTTACCCAATCACAGACCCCTCCAGCAATACAATCCCCCGAGCGATGAACCTCCAATGCCCCACCACCCCCACCCAGCAACAAGAACTGAATACTTTGATGGAAGGATAAGGTGAAAAAAGGAAAAAAAACAATAAAAACAAAATGTACATAACCAACGGAAAGTAAAAAAAAGGGAAAACATAGTCCAAAAAGCCCGGACTTACCCACTGCCGGGACCTGTGGGGGAAAAAGGGAACAAACCCTCCAGACCATGGAGATCAAAGATGGCCTAGTCAAAAGCCCCCACCCACAAGAAGAAACATTTTGGCCCCCGGGAAGACCTGATCGATGGGCTGTAGAAATAGAGACGGTCACTGTGTTTCAGTAGCGTGAAACAAGGAGTGAAACGTTCCAGCCGGAGTAGCTTTCGTGGAACTAGAAATTCCGGAGGAGAAGAAGAACCAGAGGTAGTCCAGCAACAAACTCCCGAAGAGGCTGTAAAAAGAAAAACCAAGGAGCCCACGTCTCGGTGATAGTAAACGAACCATGTAGAATCGGGAATCGTTGTTCAACGGTGAGGATGGTTTACTGTACTCCATTCCCTGGAGAGACGCGGGAGCGGTGGCGTAGGACCTTCCGGAGATGCGAAGTCCTCTGGGGGTTGGATATCCAAGGCCCGAAAGAACTTCATGGGATCCGAATGCGGAAGCAGAACATATGTTCTTTTGTTGCGGAATGCCAGGATCTTAAAAGGATGGCCCCATGCAAACGCGACATTGTGCGAACGAAGTAGATCCGCTACAGGCTTCCATGAACGGCGTCGACGAAGTGTGTCTGGAGAAATATCCTGAAAAAGCTGTAGGGGAGATCCGTCGTATAATATCGGTTTAGTACGGTTTTTTTTGAGGATAAGTTCTTTTGTGGAGAAGTGTAGAAAGCGGACAATAATGTCTCGAGGGCGTTCGTCGGTAGCGCTGCGGGCGCGAAGAGCTCTGTGGGCACGGTCGAGTTCCCAAGCGTGGTCTGGGAGCTCTGGAGCTAACGGTCTGAGCATGGCGACGATAAAGTCTCCCAAGGGGTCATCCTCTGCCCGTTCAGGCAAACCCCGGATCCTTAAATTATTCCTTCTGGATCTGTTGGTCAAATCTTCCAATTGAGTCTCTAAGTAATCCACCTTATGGGACATAGCGTTAGAGTGGTCAATAAGGGAATTATAGGCCCCCGAAAGTTCATCAGTACGACCCTCCAAATCTGAGGTGCGCTGTCCCAAGGCCAGGATGTCAGCCTGTAAGGCCTTTGTATTACGGTCCATCTCCCCCGCCAAAAAAGTTCTCATTTCGGCCATCTGACTCATAATAGTAACCGCATCTGCCCGGCTCACCCCTGCATCCGATTCACCTCCATCCTCATCTCCTGATCCGCCGGCGGAGGTAGGCCGCGATTTCGGGCGGCCGCCATCTTGGGAAGCAGTGGTCCGGCGCGGGGTAAACAACGGCGCGACGGCCGCATCTCTAGTTTTCGCCGATTTGGAGGGTCCAGGCATGGTGTGGATCCCTTACAGCGTCCTGTGGTGAGTATTAAAATCCCGGGGGGAGAAGATATTCGCAGGTTACAGCGCGGGTGTAGCGGAGCTCAGACGCTAGGCGGCCATCTTAGCTGACGTCCAAACCACGCCCCTCTTCCCCAGTATTTTAATTCATTTCTCTCTTCCCCAGTATTTTAATTCATTTCTCTCTTCCCCAGTATTTTAATTTATTTCTCTCTTCCCCAGTATTTTAATTCATTTCTCTCTTCCCCAGTATTTTAATTCATTTCTCTTCCCCAGTATTTTAATTCATTTCTCTCTTCCCCAGTATTTTAATTCATTTCTCTCTTCCCAGTATTTTAATTCATTTCTCTCTTCCCCAGTATTTCATTCATTTCTCTCTTCCCCAGAATTTCATTCATTTCTCTCTTCCCCAGTATTTAATTCATTTCTCTCCCTATTTTATTTCTTCCCCCACTACCTTTAATTCCTTTCTCTCCACACCCCCCCCCCTTTTACCTCACCTCCGAGTACGCTGAGGCATGCTGGATTCAGGGGCTGAGGATAAAGAAGGATCCAGCACGCAGCAGTAAGGACTGAAGAGGGGATTGGAGTAAGGAGAGCAGCGGGAGAGGGAATTTGCACCCCCTCCCTTTGTGGCACTCAGGACTGATTGTTTTCCTCAGCAGGAGGTTCCCCATCCCTGGTAAACACGCTGCATCTCAACCTGTGTGGTCAGCGCGCCAGAAATGACTCGGATCATGTCCAGCTGTTGCTGATAAAGGAAAGCACACTGGCTGGCCCTGAGCATGTCGGCCAGCGTAAAAAAAAAAAACATGGCCGCGGCTGGAATACACAGAGCAGGCAGTACGATATAACTTATCATGCTGCCTGCGTGTGAATTTTGAGGGTTGCTGTATATTATTAAATTTTATTCAATTAAAATAATTATACTATTGTTAAATAAAAAATAAAAATATATTATTAAAAGAGCTATTAAAATCAATTTAACTATATTAAAATTTATATGAAGAAATAGTTTAGTGGAGCAGCATTGTTAACCTTGTAAGGGGAAAACACAATGCTGCTGCTTTTAGAAGAAATTTTTATTTATTTATTTTTTCAAAAATAAATTACAGATTCTGGTCTTTCCAATGACACCAGAACCATTCTTATAGGACACACGGATGCAGAGATACAGGGTCTAAATGACCCCTGCATCTCCCATAATGGTTTTTGCCTGCCAGCAGGGGAAATCCAAGTTTGTGACGTCACCACACATGCATGATGACTCCCGCACCTGGGGAGCAGTCCCAGAGCCTGGCTGACATCCAAGATGTCAGCCCGCTGTGGCTGCAGCCCCTGCCCGGTGCCAGATCGGCACTAACACTGCAGGGATACATGACGAGGGAATGCCATGATGCTCCATGGACTTTCCAGCACTGCAGGGGCAGCAAGGTAGACTGATGGGGCCCCAATCTGGGCCCCTTCCCATCTGGGCCCTCAGGCAGTGCCCTAGTGTCTGATGTGTCAGCCCACCCCTGGCTCCACAGCAATAAAACTCACAGTTATATGTGATGTGTGTATGAGCGTATCACACAGCTTCACAGCAATAAAACTCCCAGCCCGCATGCGATGATGTCAATGGGAGGGGGAAGGTGCTGCAGCTTGGGCTGAAATCCATGATGTCAGCCCCATGTGGGAGAAGTCTGTGAATCAGCGCCAGGCTGGCGCTGAATGTTCATGAGGGGCTGGAGACGTTCTCCACATCCTAGCGGAGGAGTGGCTGCCCTGCCAATAGGTGCCGGTCCTGAGTACCGGCAGAAAAAAAGGAAATATATATACAGTCAGGTCCAGAAATATTGGGACATCGACACAATTCTAACATCATTGGCTCTATACACCACCACAATGGAGTTGGAATGAAACAAAAACAATGTGCTTTAACTGCAGACTGTCAGCTTTAATTTGAGGGTATGTACATTCAACTCAGGTGAACGGTGTAGGACTTACAGCAGTTTGCAGATGTGCCTCCCACTTGTTAAGGGACCAAAGGTAATGGGACAGAATAATAATCATAAATCAAACTTTCCCTTCATAATACTTGGTTGCAAATCCTTTGCAGTCAATCACAGCCTGAAGTCTGGAATGCATAGACATCACCAGACGCTGGGTTTCATCCCTGGTGATGCTCTGCCAGGCCTCTACTGCAACTGTCTTCAGTTCTTGCTTGTTCCTGGGGCATTTTCCCTTCAGTTTTGTCTTCAGCAAGTGAAATGCATGCTCAATGGGATTCAGGTCAGGTGATTGACTTGGCCATTGCATAACATTCCACTTCTGTCCCTTCAAAAACTCTTTGGTTGCTTTTGCAGTATGCTTTGGGTCATTGTCCATCTGCACTGTGAAGCGCCGTCCGATGAGTTCTGCAGCATTTGGCTGAATGTGAGCAGATAATATTGCCCGAAACACTTCAGAATTCATCCTGCTGCTTTTGTCAGCAGTCACATCATCAATAAATACAAGAGAACCAGTTCCATTGGCAGCCATACATGCCCACGCCATGACACTACCACCACCATGCTTCACTGATGAGGTGGTATGCTTAGGATCATGAGCCGTTCCTTTCCTTCTCCATACTCTTCTCTTCCCATCACTCTGGTACAATTTGATCTTGGTCTCATCTGTCCATAGGATCTTGTTCCAGAACTGTGAAGGCTTTGATAGGTGTTGTTTGGCAAACTCTAATCTGGCCTTCCTGTTTTTGAGGCTCACCAATGGTTTACATCTTGTGGTGAACCCTCTGTATTCACTCTGAAGTCTTCTCTTGATTGTTGACTTTTATACACATACACCTACCTCCTGGAGAGTGTTCTTGATCTGGCCAACTGTTGTGAAGGGTGTTTTCTTCACCAGGGAAAGAATTCTTCGGTCATCCACCACCGTTGTTTTCCGTGGTCTCCCGGGTCTTTTGGTGTTGCTGAGCTCTCCGGTGTGTTCTTCTTTTTGAGAATGTTCCAAACATTTGTTTTGGCCACGCCTAATGTTCTTGCTATCTCTCTGATGGGTTTGTTTTGTTTCTTCAGCCTAAATAAGTATTTAATATCCTATCAATCAGGAAGATTTCTGGCTCCCAGGTGTCTTTAAAAGACACCTGTCCACAGAAGTAATCATTCAATTAGATTCCAAACTCTCCACCATGGCCAAGACTAAAAAACTGTCCAAGGATATCAGAGACAAGATTGTAGATCTACACAAGGCTGGAATGGGCTACAAGACCATCGCCAAGCAGCTTGGTGAGAAGGTGACAACAGTTGGTGTGTTTATTCGCTAATGGAAGAAACAAAAAATAACTGTCAATCTCCCTCGGTCTGGGGCTCCATGCAAGATCTCACCTCATGACGTTTCAATGATCATGAGAATGGTGAGGAATCAGCCCAGAACTACACTGGAGGATCTTGTTAATGATCACGGCAGCTGGGACCATAGTCACCAAGAAAACAGTTGGCAACACACTACGCGGTGAAGGACTGAAATCCTGCAGCGCAAGGTCCCCCTGCTCAAGAAAGCCCATGCACAGACCCGTCTGAAGTTTGCCAATGAACATCTGAATGATTCAGAGGAGAACTGGGTGAAAGTGTTCTGGTCAGATGAGACCAAAACCGAGCTCTTTGGCATCAACTGAACTTGCCGTGTTTGGCGGAGGAGGAATGCTGCCTATGATCCCAATAACACCATCCACACCAAAAAACATGGAGGTGGAAACATTATGCTTTGGGGGTGTTTTTTTCTGCTAAGGGGACAGGACAAGTTCAACGCATCAAAGGGACAATGGACGGAGCAATATGCCATCAAATCTTAGATGAGAACCTCTTTCCCTCAGCCAGTGTCATGCCCCAGCCCTTGGAGCCTGCTGTGGCCAGTCTAGGATACTGGCTGCATCCACTCAAGGGTTAACTTCTGTTCTGGATACCTGTGTGATTTGCTTAAAACCTGGTCAAGCCCTTTCCTCTACGATCTGGTATTGTTCATCCTGCATTGCTATTGAGATGGGTCCTCTCCTGAGCTCCTGCACATCACTGCAATCCTGATCCTCTTTTGCTGTTTATTTCCTGGACTGTTTCTCCAAGTTTCCAGTTTCTATGTAAACCATTGCGGTGGTTCCAGGTACCATATCTGCTAATAGAGACTGTGCTTATTCCACTATTGCTGTGCACTCCATTCTGCAGCACCTGGAGGGATTTCAAGGATTACCATGCTGCAACAGTCACCATATCTGCTGTACCAGAGACTGGGTGTTATTCAGCTGTACCTGTTCATCGCTGTGGACTGCATACTGCAGTATCTGGATATATACGTATATTGCCAAAGATCACCATTGTGCTTATTGGTTTCTTACCGGCTGTTATCAAGCTCTGTGTGTTCATTATCTGCCACGGTTTCAATATACATATATACCTGCATCATTGTATCCAGTGCCTTTTATTAACCCGATCAACCCCAGCGCCTGGGATATACAGTGGCAAGAAAAAGTATGTGAACCCTTTGGGATTAAGTGGAGGTTTGCATGAATTGGTCATAAAATGTGCTCTGATCTTCATCTAAGTCACAACAATTTGAAAAACAAAGTCTGCTTAAAATAATACAACACAAACATATGTTTTCATGTTTTTATTGAACAGAACATGTAAACATTCACAGTGCAGGGTGGAAAAAGTATGTGAACCTTTGGACTTAATAACTGGTTGACCCTCCTTTGGCAGCAATAACCTCAACCAAACGTTTCCTGTAGTTGCAGATCAGACCTGCACAACGATCTGGAGTTATTTTGGACCACTCCTCTTCACAAAACTGTTTCAGTGTAGCAATATTCTCGGGATGTCTTGTGTGAATCGCTCTCTTAAGGTCATGCCACAGCATTTCAATCGGGTTGAGGTCAGGACTCTGGGCCACTCCAGAAGGCGTATTTTGTTTTGTTGAAGCTATTCTTTTGTTGAATTACTTGTATGCTTTGGGTCATTGTCCTGTTGCATCACCCATCCTCTGCGGAGCTTCAGTTGGTGGACAGATGGTCTTACGTTTTCCTGCAAAATGTCTTGATAAACTCTGGAATTCATGTTTCAATGACAACAATCCGTCCAGGCCCTGAGGCAGCAAAGCAGCCCCAAACCATGATGCTCCCTCCGCCATGTTTTACAGTGGGGATGAGATTTTGATGTTGGTGTGCTGTGCCTTTTTTCTACACACATATTGTTGTGTGTTTTTTCCAAACAACTCAATTTTGGTTTCATCTGTCCACAGAATATTTTGCCAGTAGTGCTGTGGAACATCCAGGTGCTCTTTTGCAAACTTCAAACGCGCTGCAATATTCTTTTTGGACAGCAATGACTTCCTCTGTGATGTCCTCCCATGTACTCCATTCTTGTTTAATGTTTTCCTTATTGTAGATATGTCAACAAAAATGTTAGCATGTGCCAGCGATTTCTGTAAGTCTTTAGCTGACACTCTAGGATTCTTCTTTAGCTCATTAAGCATTCTGCACTGTACTCTTGCAGTCATCTTTACAGGACAACCACGCCTAGGGAGAGTAGCAACAGTGCTGAACTTTCTCCATTTGTAGACAGTCTGTTTTACCGTGGACACATGAACATCAAGGCTTTTGGAGATACTTTTGTAACCCTTTCCAGCTTCATGCAAGTCAATAATTCTTGATCGTAGGTCTTCTGAGAACTCTTTTCTGCGAGGCAAGGTTCACATCAGGCAGTGCTTCTTGAAACCAGTAAACCCAAAACTGGTGTGTGTTTTTAAAGGGCAGGACAGCTTTCAGCAACACATCCAATAATATCACACTGATAGGACTCAAGGTTGGCTCAATCCTGGCTCCAATTAGCTCTTGGAGAAGTCATTAGGCTAGGGGTTCACATACTTTTTCCACCCTGCACTGTGAATGTTTACATGTTGTGTTCAATAAACAAATGAAAACCTATAATGTTTGTGTTGTATTATTTTAAGCAGACTGTGTTTTTCAAATTGTTGTGACTTAGATGAAGATCAGAGCACATTTTATGACCAATTCATGCAAAACTCCACGTAATCCCAAAGGGTTCACATACTTTTTCTTGCCACTGTATACTGAACTTTGGGTCCCACTTCGGCTCACGCCTGGTGCCACCCTGACAGCCAGGGCATTGAAATTGGGTCGTGGTTGGGGATTTCAGCAAGACAATGACTCAAAACACATTGCCATGGCAGCAAAGGATTGGCTCAAGAAGAAGCACATTAAGGTCGTGGAGTGTCCTAGCCAGTCTCCAGACCTTATTACCATAGAAAATCTGTGGAGGGAGATGAAGGTTTGAGTTACCAAACGTCAGCCTCAAAACCATAATGACTTGGAGAGGATCTGCAAAGAGGATCTGCCTAATCCCTCCTGAGAGGTGTCCAAACCTGGTGGCCAACTACAAGAAAAGTCTGTGTGCGTATATATATGATTTTGCATAATCCAACACTCTTTTTTAAAAAAACCTTTATGCCGGGTGCACAAGAATCTCAAAAAAATACATACTCATACATACTCTGGGAGCCATTAAAAAAATAAAACAACAAAATATATTACATCAAATTAAAATACATGTTGCCTGATGTTTCAGCTCCTTCTTATACATCATATCTTAATTTGTATAAAATTTGTATGCCTGTTTTCTACCGGTCAGGTTCTTTTCCCTGGTAGGGAATCTCCTCTGCCTTTTTAATACAACTGCTTTTTGTCTTTGTTTTATTTTATTATTTTTAGAATTTATATTGTTGTTTTGTTTCCCCATGAACCCTAGCTTTCCCTGTATTATATGTTGATACTGTCAGTTTGTTTGATACTGTACTCTGTTTGTACTAGAGATGTGCAATTAATTTAGTTCCAAATAGAAATTCGGACGAAATTCACCATTTTCGGCAGATTTTTGAAAACAAAATATCGACCATCCGAAATTTCATATCGATATTATTCAGTGATTCGGATCATTTCAGCGATCCGGATTATTTTGGCTGATTCGGATCAGTTGGTTTTTCGCTTTTTTATGAGTTATTTCGTTTTTTTTATTGCTTATTTAAGAATAGGAAGTATATTACTACAAATAGAATGTGAGTTTCTTTACTTAATTATTCTTTTAGGATTTTTTAGACATTTTTTCGGTGAAATTTTAGGTTTCCTAACTTTTTTTAAAGAAACAAGGCTTTTTAACCAATAGGTTTCAATGCAGCATGTGAATCCACACACTGCCGGGCAGCGCCTCTCTGCAGTATAATTGATGCAGCACATGAATCCGCACACTGCCTGGCAGCACCTCTCTAGAGATCGATTCATTGATTCCGATTGATTCATTTTTTGATCAGCTAGTTTTTCATTTTTTATGCGTTATAATTAAAGCAGCATATCAATCCACACACTGCTGCAAGTTCCCGGCAGTGTGCGGATTCATATGCTGCATTAATTATACTGCAGAAAGGCACTGCCTGGCAGTGTGCGGATTCATATGCTGAATTATACTGTAAAGAGGCGCTGCCAGACAGTGTGCGGATTCACATGTTGCAGCACTTCTCTGCATTATATTTAATGCAGCATATGAATCTGCACACTGCCGGGAACTTCCCAGCAGTGTGTGGATTCATATACTGCATTAAATATAACTCAGAAAAAACAAAAGATTAACTGATCAACAAAAAAATGAATCGATCCAAATCAATGAGTCGATCTCCAGAGAGGTGCTGCCCAGCACTGCAGATTCATATGCTGCATTAATTATACTGCAGAGAGGCACTTTCCAGCAGTGTGTGGATTCATATGCTGCATTGAAACCTATGGGTTAAAAAGTTAGGAAACCTAAAATTTCACCCATAAAATGCCTAAAAAAATCCTAACAGAATAATTAAGTAAAGAAACTTACATTCTATTGGTAGTATTATTATTATTATTATTCTTTATTTATAAAGCGCCAGCATATTCCACAGTAATCTACTTCCCATTCTTAAATGAGCAATAAAAAACAAAATAACTCATAAAAAAGTGAAAAACCAACTGATCCGAAACACCCGAAATGATCCGAAACGGCGAAATGATCCAAATCGCTAAATCGATCCGAATCAATATGATCCAAAACTAAAGGAAAACTGTCTGATATAATCCGAAACACCCAAACCCCCCCCCAAAAAAAAGTCATGCACATCCTTAGTTTGTACTTTATTGAGATAGCATCATTAGGGATAATTTATTCCTATACCCAGACAGGTGTAGCCAAGTAAGGTCACATGGTGGGAAGCTGTGTTATTCATTGGTGTGGGATGAGTATTTAATTGTGAATTCTGTTTGTATATGTCATATTGATAAATCCCTGTGAGGACTGAAACGTTGTTTTAATAAAAAAAGAGGAAAGTCGGTGTTCGGCGTGTCCGCATACGCGGTAGGGGGAAATATCTAATACTAAAACGAAATGAACATACAATGATTGTAAGAGGAGATAACATACAATATAGATAGCTGGGTTAGATGACTCGAAGTTCGTCAAAATGTTCCTAAAAAGGAAAAAAGAGTATAATAGTGAAGTCCAGTCATTAAAAAATGAGAAAATGAAGGGGGGAGATGGATCCACTCACACTTTCCAGAGCCTCGTTAGGCTCGATCACCTCGCCTGTGGGTGTTTACGTGGCTCACCCAGTAGCTCTCAGGGGTAGACCCGTCTCACAGCCTTGGTGTCCTTTCAGGATCCTGGGTCATCCACAGGTTCTCCAATATTTAGGTGCCAATGGTTCTCAACAACTCACTTATCTCAGGCCTTAGCATTCCTTTGGGGTCCTGGGTGTTCACAGGTCGTAACTTGTAATAACTTGTAGAAATCTTTGCTTGCCAAGTTGTCTTGTCATTTATGTCCAGGGGTCAAGTCAAGCAGGAATTTTTCGGAACGCAGTTTCTCCACTATTTTTTTCAAGAGTAACGGAGTTCCTGGGAGTCTTTAGGATTGCAGATGCAGAGCTTGGGGGAGAAGCCTTCTCCCCAAGCTCTGCATCTGCAATTCTAAAGACTCCCAGGAACTCCGTTACTCTTGAAAAAAATAGTGGAGAAACTGCGTTCCGAAAAATTCCTGCTTGACTTGACCCCTGGACATAAATGACAAGACAACTTGGCAAGCAAAGATTTCTACAAGTTATTACAAGTTATGACCTGTGAACACCCAGGACCCCAAAGGAATGCCAAGGCCTGAGATAAGTGAGTTGTTGAGAACCATTGGCACCTAAATATTGGAGAACCTGTGGATGACCCAGGATCCTGAAAGGACATCAAGGCTGTGAGACGGGTCTACCCTGAGAGCTACTGGGTGAGCCACGTAAACACCCACAGGCGAGGTGATCGAGCCTAACGAGGCTCTGGAAAGTGTGAGTGGATCCATCTCCCCCCTTCATTTTCTCATTTTTTAATGACTGGACTTCACTATTATACTCTTTTTTCCTTTTTAGGAACATTTTGACGAACTTCGAGTCATCTAACCCAGCTATCTATATTGTATGTTATCTCCTCTTACAATCATTGTATGTTCATTTCGTTTTAGTATTAGATATTTCCCCCTACCGCGTATGCGGACACGCCGAACACCGACTTTCCTCTTTTTTTGTTTATTTGGTGCGGATTGGGACCGCACTTGTGGTGCTTTGGGCGACGGGGTTATATTTCGTATTTTTCATTTTTGCTCTAAGTGTTCGTTCTCCACATTTCTTTGTTGTTTTAATAAAGTAGAATTTTTCTACTTATATCAGTCTCCGTGTTGCGGGATATCGGGAAGAAATTTGTGTTGGCAGCCAGTTCCCAGCACCAGAGCAAATAATTTAGCAGAGACAGAGTGCGGAGATGTGAATTCTATATCTTAATTTGATGTAATAAATGTTGTTTTTTTTTCTTAATGGGTCCCAGAGTGTGCCTCATTGTATGAGTGTGTATATATATATATACTGTATATATTAACCTATTGGGTATTTCATTGATTGAATTGGTTCCCTATCACAAATTTGGTGAATGATGAGATATTCCTTATGTCACATGTTTCATTTCATACATGGAAATGTTGAAAACAAATCTGTTGTCAAATCGGTAAGGTTGTAACTAAAACTATGACAACACTGAACATTTGTACTGAAATCTTTCAGACCATTGTTGACAGCTGAAATAAACTGGTGAATGTCAATCTTGCTGTTCAAGCAACCTTTCACTTAATATAAAGTCTGTTAATAAAATTAAGTGTTGAGACATATTTGGCATCCTTTCAGACAAATATTCACAGTATCTTTCAAAACAAGAATATGAGATGAGACCCCAAGGTATTACACTAATGCTGTTCTCATACAGTTTCTGCCTGAAGTTCATTAGTAAAATATAAGACTTGAATTAATAATACTAGATAAAAGCATTTTATGACAAACACTTCCACTGGCCTCTTGCAGTAAAAGTTTCAGCGCCTCATTTTTTTCTATATTATCATTATTCATGCACATCTTCCCATCAAATGGAGATAACACATGCATCAGTGCTCCATTTATTCCAAGTTATCATTCTTCATGCATATCTTCCTATTATAAAACATGATAGCACATACTGTAAACTAACAAATGCAGATAATATATTCCTATATGTACGCAAGCCATATTTGTAAAATGCAATACTGACAAAGTGCTACATTATGAACTACTTCCTTCCTCTAGAACACTACTTTCTTGCTAACTACTCCTCTATATTTGTCCAAATACAGTAATAAGTAAAAATATGTGAACCCTTTGGAATTAGGTGGTTTTCTGTATGATATTTTTTTGAGAATGTATTTTACCAGGAAGGATACATTGAGATTTCTCTCGTTTTCAAGTATGTCCTGGGTGGCGAGTATGTACTGTTAGGTGTCTTGCCCAAGGACACTTACTGGAGAGGAACTCTTGCTGAGATTCGAACCTGTATCTCCACAGTCTCCACAGCTATAGAGCAGTGATGTTACCTCTACTCCACCCAGCCGGTAGAATTGAACATAACATGCCATCTAATCTTTATCAAAGTCACAAGTACAGACAAGCTTAAGCTAAAAACACACAATTAAGCATTTTTTGGGATGTTTTTGCCCAAAAATGTTCGCCGATTTTTATTTTATTTGTTTTTAAACGTTTGTTCTTTTTTCTGTAACAGCCCTTTTTTATTATCATTCCTTGGACCTCAAATGTAAATTTCAGACATTTTCGCTCAGTAGTTTCTTTGCAAACAGCGTTTCACTTTTCAAACATTCAAACAAACGTTTCTTTTTTGTTCACTCCATTCGTCTGCGGTGTTGGGTTTTTACGGCGGCTGCTCTGCGCTGTGATCGGCTCCTGCCCGGGTTTCTCTGTCGTGTTCGGCAGGGTTAATCAAGATGTTTTTGCGTTTTTTCGGTGTGGAATTCGCCGAGTTTTGCGTGGAGTGTTCGGCAGGTTTGCAGCGGCTTTTCCCTGCACTTCGATGGCCCTGTGATGTTTGCTGAATACACCGCAGGGTTGCCGAAATCAGCCAAATCGTACCGAATTGAAGAGAACGAAAAGTTACCGAACATGCGGTGGCTTTTCAATTCTCTTTAAATAACCCTGATAGATTCTATATTATGTCATTCTATTATGATCTAGTATATTCTAGTATGTTACCGATACGTCAGATATGAATGTGATAAGAATGATTTATAATTCTACATAGTTTACAATGATGTTTTCCAATAAAGCTGTGGAAATTTGAATACTATAGTTCAAATGTTGTTACAATCAAGGATGATTTTTCACTTTACCTTATGTCACAGGCATTAAAATGTGAACACTCCAAATAAATTGATTTATAAACATAAAAACAAATAGTTTAGTTAAAGTTACTACAAATAGAACGCATCAAAAGTATCTCAAGAGCTGAGTAAAATGATGAAAAGATTTTAAATTCACATGTGAAGTGTAAACATTTCTCAATGATGAAACCACAGGTCTCAAAACAGGAAGCACGGATGAAATTCCCCGTAGAGACCAAAACTCTCATCTAATTGTCATTATCAATTATTTACTACTGCAAAAAATGATCTATACTACATATGCTACAAATAACTGGCATCTGGAAGAGAAAATTACTTCAAAATTGCAAGCAGCAAGCCAAAATTACTTTTTTTTCTTTCAAGGAAATAATAATAATCAAGCGTAGACAATCTCTGAAATTCTATCAGGCATCTGCATTTATCCCATCACACACTCTGTAAAATGTGCAAAACAGCAACTGCTAAATTACATTACAGGCAGTAAACATAAATATATATCAACAAATTCCCACTTGTTGTACAAAAAAGGGACACTCTAGTCACCATGATCATGTAATGATTTTTAAATGGTTATGGGTTGCTAAGTGCGCCCTCTTCCCCTTTGCTCTGGCAGGAGGCTGATAGGGCTGATTAAAGGGGTCATTCAGAGAGAGACGATCTGGCCCTGAAATGTCACCGAACAAGGAATTTCCCCGAACGATGACATTTCGGGACCATTCGGCTATTCAGAGAGCATACAGTTCGCCAAATTTTGCCGAGCTGCCAGCCAGTATGGTGCCTGTTCAAAGGCAGTGAAATCCACCATAGAGAAGTAATCGTTAATCTATTCAGAGAACACCGAACAGTAGTGAAAGGTTTGCCGAAGCACCCTGCTGTTCGGTGGTTTCATTCGGCAGGTGTATTCAGGCGAACTCCATAGGCTTCAATGTTAAAAATATTCCCGTTTTAATTTACTAGTTAATAAACTAATCATTATTTATTAAAATGTTCTTTTAATCTGCAGCAAAAAGTCTCTTTATTTTTTTAGGATTTTCTGTCATTATTCAGGATTTTTTCGCCAAATATTTTTTCTCTTTAACCCCTTAGTGACCGGGCGGTTTTAAACAAATCCGTCTTTTAGTGACCGCTGCTGTTTTTACGTTTCTGCGCTGTTAGTGTTTAGGTCAAATTTTCCTCTTACTCGTTTATTCAACCCACACATATTATACACCCTTTTTCCCGCCATTAAATGGACTTTCTAGAAATACCATTATTTCCATCATATTGAATAATTTACTATAAAAAAAAATATGAAATATGAGGAAAAAAATGGTAAAAACACACTTTTTTGTAATTTAATCCCCAAAATCTACAACCACCCAAAATGACCCCGGCTAAATAGGTTCAAAATTTTGTCCCGAGACTAGAAATACCCAATTTTTACATGCGTTTGCTTTTTAACCCCTTCACTGCTGAGACAGTTCACCTATGTGCGCTGCGCTCATTCTGACCATTTTGTGCTAATTATTTTTAGATGACAGCCTAGGTCCTATTTAATTAAACCCCCCCAGACAAAAAAACCTTTTAAAAAAAACCATTTTTTTATTTTATTTAATTTTTTATTATTTTTTTTATTTAATTTTTTTTAAAAAAGTTTTTTAAAACCAAACCTGGTCATGTTTGGTATCATTTGAAAGGTCATAATATGACCATCTAGCTGCCATGGATCGGGAGATAAAGGGATCCTTAGGATCCCCTTATCTCTACATGGCAGCTAGATGGTTAACTGGCCCACTGACATCCTCACACATATGGTGAGGTTGTCAGTGGGTGGGGAAGGACCTGGAGGCTTGGCTGACATCCAAGATGTCAGCCCCCCTCCAGGTTTGAATCGCATTTTGGCGCCAATTGGCGCCGCAACGTGATCCGGCAGCGAAACGGTTAATGCCATACACCGCTGGAAAGGGGAGGCTCTCCCCTCTCCAGCAGTGCAAACAGCATCTCCCTAGCTTCAATGGTTGGGGAGATAGAGGGCTCCAAAGGAGCCGCCCTCCCCTCCATTGAAATGCATGGGGACGCCTGCTGATGACGTCACCACGCAGCGTGGCGACGTCATCAGCTTCGCCTGCCCATGTAAATCACATGGGCAGGCTTCCTCCCTGCCAGATCGCCGTGGGATCCAGTGAGGGAGGTGAGTATCGGGCGGGAGGGGGATTAGGCGCCGCTGACGTACCTTGTACGTCCGCGGGTCTAAGGGAGACCCGAGGACAAGACGTACAGGGTACGTCAGCGGCCCTTAAGGGGTTAAAATAGCAGTTTTTCTTTTTACTGTAACAAACCCTTTACTATTATTCCTAGGACCTTATATGTTAATTCCAGATATTTTCGTCCAATAGTTTTAACTATACTTTCAATTGTTTTATTTTTTGTTTTTCTACCCCGTTCGTCGGCTTGACTGCTTTTTCCGGCAGCTGGTCGGCATTGTGTTCGGCGGATCGTCGGCTTTTTCCAGACTTCTTCGGCGGGTTTACGGCGGCTTATCATATCAGATCCATTCCGATAATTTATCAGATCCGATCCAATCAGAAAATGTCTGCAGGTTCTCGGTGGCTTATCGAATTGATAAGATCTGATAAGCCGCTGGGACCCGCCGAAATTATCGAATTTGATAATTTTGTCATTTTTGCACTATTTACTTTTTAAATCGACGCTTTTGCGGTGGCTTTTCCCTGAATTTCAGGGTCCTTGCAGTGAATGCTGAATTTGCTGCAGGGTCGGGGAATTTGATTCCCCGAAGTGCGGGGAACGAAAGAGCCCCAAAATGTTGGTGACATTTCAATGCTCTCTGAATAACCCCTTATGTCAGAGTAATATTTCCTCACCATACCTTTTCTAAATTTCACCAGCCAACACTATTCAGTAACAAATTGTGTTTTATGACTAAAAGTCATCAACAAATAACATTGACCCAAATATTTAAAATAATACTATAGATAACTATTATAATGTTTGAATTGGACTTTTTAAAGTAACATAATATATTTCAGTTATAGGAGAGTGAGAGATTTATGTCAATGACCTCAAATTAAAACGTTTTCATTTCTCAAGTCTAATCAATGGTAGAAAATTCCTACGAGGTACCATGACATTCACTTTTTATAGATGGGTTTATTAAAATTAGTTTCTATCAGGAAGTGGAAGCTGCATAATTGATGATGAGCATTTCTAATATATTTTAAAGAGCAAACCACAGAAGTCATGTATAGTAATTCACTAGTTCTTCACAGAGTTATTAATGTAGGCTTCTGCAGCCAAGCATGCATATAATAGAGCAGAAAGATATGATGATGTGAAAAATTGTAATGTCATAGTTTGTACTAATTATTTCTTCTTATGGCTTCTCTAATAACAGTAATGCCAACCATTCTCAGTCACCCTGTAGGAAAAATTAACCTTAGGTTTAAATATAATTATGATTCAAATGTCTAGATTGCAATTAAGAAGAACACAGTTCCTGACCTATTAGAGTCTAAATAAACTTGAAAGCTGTTCACCTATATAAACGCTAATGAAAATGAATAACAAGAAAATTGCACATGACTCTTAAAGGAAAATCATCTTGGCTTAGTAAATCTTTATATCTACTGTAGGGATTATTCAGATAGATTCGAAATGTCGCCGCACGTTAGGTGCCCTTTCGTTACCTGCGCTTCGGGGTGATTTGGCGATTCTAGTTCACCGACCCTGCAGCGTATTCAGCAAGCATCGCAGGGCCCCCCGTAGTGCAGGGAAAACTCAACGCAAACCTGCCGAACAGTCACCGAACATTTACCGAAAACCCACAGAAACCACCCCAAAAACCATGCTGAACACGCCGGAAAAATCCGAGGAACCCCTGATCACATCGCAGAGCAGCCGCCGGAAAAAGCCTACAAGCTGACGAACAGGGTGAAAAAAAAACAAAAAACAGTACGCTTGAAAGTTTCAAAATTGAAATGCTGTTTGCAAACAAACTACTGATCGAAAATGTCTGAAATTTACACATAAGATCCAATGAATGATAATAAAAAAGATAAAACGACAAAAAATCCCGAAAAATGCCTAAAAGATCCTAAAAAATATCTATAAATAAAGAGCCTTTTTACTGCAGAATAAAATAATAAACAGTTTATTAGATATTGAATTAAAACAGGAATATTTTTAACATTGAAGCCTATGGGATTCGCCTGAATAAACCTGCCGAATTAAACCACCGAACAGCAGGGCATTTCGGCAACTTTTCGCTGCCTCTGAATACATTAACCAATGCTTCTCTATGGGGGATTTCACTGCCTTTGAACAGGCACCGTATGTGCAGGCAATTCGCCAAAACTTGGCGTACTGCCTGTGCTCTGAACAGCCGAATGGCCCCAAAATGTCCCCGTACGTTGAAGTTCAGTGTCCGGTTACATTTCGAGACCATATCGGCTCTCTCTCAATAACCCTGTGTATGTGTAATGGTTCTCCTACCTTCACTCATGGTGTGTGTATATAGTATATTTCTTTGCACTGACGATTCAGATCTGAGTGTTTAAGTACAAGATTGCGTGAATAATAATATACTGTACATGTATATATTTTTAAATTACTCTGACTGTTGTTAAATTGAATATAGGCCTGACATGTAAAGTTATTCAAATTCATGTAACCTGGGCATTTGGGAGGAACACAAATACTGAACCCTAATAAACGTTTTGTGCACACACATAAGTATGGCATTGAAATCCCTGTACAAATTGATCATGTGAATTCATACTCCTTAGATTAATAGAGCGCAATAAAATTTTCAATTTGAATGTATTTATTATCATGACAGTCTTTCCATATTAATAAATAACTTCATTGATTTAATGTTCTCTCTCTTAGCAAAATATATGTAAGAAATGCTTTATGGGCGATGCTGCTTGCGAGTAAATAAATTAACTTTGCCTGATCCATTTTAGTATACAGAAAATATTCCATACATTTTGGGGTTTTGCAATGAATTGCAATAAAACTATTTTTGCTTGCAAAATGTGCAAAAGCAGAGTTTTCTTCAGGTAAGTATGCAATATGTTTATTAAGCAAACAAGTTATCCAACATTGCATACAGGCATGACATGGCATGAGGGCTTAGACAGGAACAAGAATTATGAAAGCGGTAAATTCATTTATAAATATCTAAGCATTGACAAAGCTTGTGGGTGTATTAAAAACAAAATAATAATTTTCAGTAAGGTCACAGCTCATTCTCCCCAGGGTACTGTCTACAGAATATACAATATATATACCAAGTAATCTAAGTAATGTAAAGTCTGGTCTAGAAGGCCAAGTTGTCTAAAACATTCACCAAGCAAAGTGATAAAGAAAAACAACACTGCAGTTTTATTAGTTAAATCAGCATTTATTTAATTCTTGAAATAAGAATTATTAGTTACACGTTGGATGCCTTTCTTTAAGCTTGGATCTAGACATGAGAATAGGAGCTGAGGATGGTAGAGAGACAGTGTTGTATGGAAAGAGATTATGCATTAGCTCATCAATATACTGTATATTTACTGAATTGCCCCAATTTTTATTAAAAGGGTAGCAAACCTAAAAATATGAGCTTGTTAGTCTGTAGCAGGTTAATTATATTATGACTTTATTCTGCCTTCCACTGAGAAGGGCTATTGCTCCAGATTTTTTTGAGTTACCACACCAGACCTTATCCCTATTCATCCCTTTCTTAAAGGGTTATTCAAAGAGCGCCAAACTTGCCACCAATTGCGCTGAATGGTGAATTTCACTGTACGGTGCAATTTCGTGGCAGTCCGTCTATTCAGAAAGCTGGCAAATTGAAAGCACAATATGGTGCTGTTTTCCGCAATTCGGCGATCTTGCTAAGGATAATAGTAATAAAATAATAATAGGATTCAATGTAAAAAATATATTATTGCTTTTATTTCATTTTTTCATTCAACCATTTATTATTTTTATTTATTTTTTGGAAAATTTTGATGTATTTTTTGTATTTTTTTTAGGCGTAATTTTTTATTCCCAATTTTTTTAAAGGCGTTTTTTTATTATGTAACAGACCATCTTATTATTTCTTCATAGGACCCTCTTTATTATTTCTACACATTTTCATGCATCTTTATTGGTTTAAACAGCTTTTAGATGTATAGCAGAGTTTGGGGGGGTTTCTGCAGTTCAGCTTCGTTTTGGCAGTCAGTTCGGCGCTCTTCGGCGGCGTTTGGTGGTCTCATCGGCAGTTGGTGGCGGAGTTCGGCAGCTCCACATTCGCTGCACTTCGGGGACCCTGCAGTAAGTAGTGAATCCACCGTAGGGTCAGTGAACTGGAATTGCCGAAGCACACTGAGGTGCGCGAACGAGAAAGCACCGAAATTTCAATGAAATGTCGGTGCTTTCTGAATAACTCATTTAGTGTTGACTTCCTAAAAACTGTTGTGATAATTGCAGAGAATTAGTGCTTTCCATATGCCCAAAATAATTAATCAATATCAGTTGACGTGAACTTCATGCAGGTACTTCTGACCTTTTACAGAATGTCCTTTATATAAAACAACAATTACAGTCTACAAAAAATTGTATCAGCGTCCTTCCCTGGCTATACCTGCTCTTCTGACACATCACACTATATAAAGCTTCCTGATCATATTAACTCCAACACAAAGAGAAAAGCCGCCAACAGAAAAAAATACAAACAAACTGCAAAGTCACTGAAGGACAAACACACAATGACAAAACACTGACAACTGACAGAGACACACAGATAATGAGAGACGCCAAATACAGAACACAGCATGACCACTCCGTTTGCAGCTCCTCAGGATAGTAATCTGTTCCCATACCTCCAGCTATGATCAAACACATTTTGCAGCTCTGTTCTGGAGATAGAAAGTGACGGAGCAATATCAGCCACTGGTCGTCTGTCTTGCAATGGCTCCTTGTGCTCCCTGCACCTCTCCAGTAAGTGTCCTTGGGCAAGACACCTAACGGTACATACTCGCCACCCAGGACATACTTGAAAACAAGAGAAATCTCAATGTATCCTTCCTGGTAAAATACTTTATAAATAAAAAAATCATTTAACAACAAACTATGCAACTAACTCTAATCCTGAAAACTGGAGATACACTCTGGCGGCAGTAGTGTAACAATAACAAAGGAAAAATAAAGCAGAAGCTGTTAAACGATCAACAGGCTCTCTGTTCCCTTAAATGCTATTAAGATTGGGCAAGGTGATCAACTAGTATGTTAGGTGTCTCTGGAAGTGTCCTGGATCCATTAGAAGGTAATGGGGGCTCCCATCATACACAACAACACACAAAAATACATCACGATTTGATGATGAATCATAACAAACATAAAAGTTCCACAATAAACATTCAAGCAGTAAAAGTGATTTTAAACAAAATAGTGTCCCTCTAAAAGACCACCTATTTTTTTTGTTACGGGGTACTTTAGAAAATGAGATTTTGCACTGATTATATAATTGCAATCTACTTATTTTGGTGAACCCTGCAGTAATAAATACGGAGTGAGTGTTTTCAAGAGAGGTCATAATGAGAGCAAGACATGTCACTTTTTATTTAATATAAAGTGGATTGATAAAAACCAATGAAGCTGGAACAAAAGAGCACATGGCCTACCTTTTTAAATTAATGGTCAGACAAAAGATAATGGGTAGATGGTAATCAGGTTTGTAATGCAATCTCTCAAAAAGCTGTATTGTGACTAAGGTTTCTTTTTTTCCTTTCAGTTGAATAAAACGTGGATGTGGATGGAATTTAATCAAATCGCCTTCACAAAGATGTTATAAAATAACATGAAATCCCAATTACCGTCTAACAGGAGTAGATAAATAGAAAATTACGCTGAACCAGGATGATAGAAAACCATCAAGAGAATTAAAATAAATACAATTCAAGGCACAGGTAAAAAAAACAAACTGAAACGCTGTGAAGTGAATGGTGACAGGAATGGAAGGGTTAAGATGGAATAAGCAGGAAATAAAGATACAAATGTATCGACTTCATAGCAAGTTAGTAATGGAAGGGTTAAGAAGGCGTAGGAAAGAAATAAAGCTTCATATATACAGTATCAACTTTTTTTTTTGGAGAAAGTATTTTACCAGGAAGGATATATTGTGATTTTTCTTGTTTTCAAGTACGTCCTCGGCGGCTAGTATCTACCGTTAGGTGTCTTGCCAAAGGACACTTACTGGACAGTAGGGATGAGCTGTTCGGTTCGATCAGTTCGGAGTTCGACTCGAACATCGGCAGTTCGAATGTTCGTGAACTTCGAACTTTTTGGCGTGTTCGGCTCGAGTTCGGCAATTTTTTTTTTTAAAAAAGTATAAAAAATACTAAAAAATCGAGAAATAAAGAGACTCTTTACTGCAGAATATTATAAGCAACGGTTTATTAGATATTGAATTAAAAAATAATGTCTACGTGCAAAGATTCTCACCTCTAAATGACATGTGCTCTCAAACGCCGTAAACAACAGGTGTTAATTAGTGTTTGGAAATAACATGTGCTTTTAATTAGTCTGGTCTAATGAACTTGATACATTGTCTGTAGACTGAGGGTGTCTGGAGGTGTCTCCTGAACATGTATCAAACAACACCTGTGCTTCTGAGAAGTGTTCATTTCTCTACTAAATGTTCCTCTGATATGCTGTTTAACCCCTTAACCCTGCATTTCAGTCCTGTGTGCTCAGCTCATTTTTACCGCTTTCGCTCATCATGTTTAAACACGATTTGAAGCCACATTTTATTAAATGACCCAGACATATATACTATATCGTTCTTTCCGGCAGACTCCGCAGATTCACAATATATAATTTTTATATGTATACGTCATGTCCTGCCTGTATATTATGACAAAAAATGCAATAAAAATTGAATATTTAATCATCTGCAGTGTGTAAAGTGTTTTTATTCACATTTTAGCACCTGAGCGTTTGCGGTTATGTTTTCTATGGGGTGCGCTTGTACAAAAATTAGAAATGGGGACTTGTTACATTTTGGGCGGGGTGAATTACGAATTTTTAGCAAACGCACCCCATAGAAAAAAATCATTAGTGCAGCATCATTGTTCACATTATAATTGAAATGTGAACAACATTGCTGCATTAATAAAAATAACAAACAAAAAAATACATGTTTTTTTTTTATTTCGTATTCTTTTTTCCTTTATACCTGGTCATGTTTGGCAAGGCGACAAAGTGCGACCCAGTGCCTAAGGGGTTAAAGCCAGGCACCGCTTAAAAGGGGAGACTCTCCCCTTTTAAGCGGTGCCTGGCTTTTTTTTGTGGGACCTCCCGATCGAGAGGGAGAGGGATCCGAACGGATCCCCCCTTCCCTTCCAGGCGATCTCCCGGCAATGCCGGGGGGTCGCCTGGAAATGACATCATCGCGTATGGCGCAATGATGTCATTTATGTCAGGAGGAGCTTGACTTCAGCATCTGAGGACGCTGAAGTCAGAACGCCGCGGGACCCCGGACAGAGAGGTGAGTATCTCTGCCGGGGGTCCCGCAAAGCTGATGACGTGTGGGACACGTCCTCCTCAGCATACAGCGGGAGTAACTGAGGACGTGACCCACACGTCGTCAGCAGTGAAGGGGTTAAAAACGTCTTTTTTAAAACTTTTTGTCCTTGTTTCCTGTCCCCCAGGGCACTACCGGGACCCGGACATTGTTTTTAAATGTTTCTATACATCCTAGAAATCCGCCACTTCACGGACAGGTTATGGGGACCTCCTAGTCACGATATTATTCATTTTTATTTTTAACCCTTATTTCATGGAAAACTCACTGTCCCTTTAAAAACGTTTTTTTTTTTTTACTTTTTGTCCTTGTTTCCTGTCCCCCAGGGCACTACCCGGACCCCCATACACCTTTTATGGCAAATATCTAGCATATATGCCCTCTTGGAGGGCACTCTAAAAATCTATTTTTGAGTCCCATTGACTTGCATTGAGTTTGAGTTCGAGTTCGAATTCGAACTTTTGAAAAGTTCGAGTTCGAATGCGAACCAAACTCGGGGGTGTTCGGCTCATCCCTACTGGAGAGGTGCTCTGGCTGGGATTATCAACCTGTGTCTCCACGGTCATGTTACCTCTACTCCATCCAGCCGGTACTTCATGGTGAGTTAAATATAAGGTTGTGTAATTGTGAAATTGCACTATGCGGAGTCAAAGTAAAATTAAAACAAAATTACTTCTGTCCTGTCCCTCTATTTACAAAGTGCATTATGGGTATTTTAAAGGCATTCAGAGACTCGTACATGTTTTCTTTAAAATAGGAAATATGGTAGTACTTTTAAAGGCTTATGCACATAGGTATCTGTTGAAAATCATCAATAAAACCAAGTTCCCAAAAATAAAAACGCAATTCAATAGATTAATCATATGCTAAGGGCAATATTACAATCTTAACGCTAATGTTAGCTGTCAGCTATGTGAGCGATAACATAAGTGGCCCATATTACAATCCGAACTACAATCTTCCACGAGCTTATTGTACTTTGCGCTCGCTATGCTTACATGAGGAACGCAAAGATTAATTAGCATTGGGATTACAAAGTCCTACCACTAGTTACCACACTGAAAAGAAACCACAGATAGAAGCTGGTGCTAACTGATTCCGCTTCTGCAGAATCACTTATCACCAGCTGAAACCCCTCAAAAATCAGATACTCAAAGTCAGGCCCCCCCCCCCGCAGGCGACAGCGCAAGAAAACAAAGCAGGCACTGCTGCATTCTGAACACTGCTGGGCAGCACCTGAAAGGTACTGCCCTAGACTGAACTATTTCCATTCTGCTGCATAGTTCACTCAGGTGCACTAATCACCAGCTTTTGTGCACCTACAAAAGAAGGCAGCTCTCTTCCAGAGTGCTTCAGCATCAATGTCAGTATCCAGTGTTGTACCTGTCAAGCCAGACCTCTCCTGAGATTAGATAGAAGAGAGTGGAGCTCACAGGGAATATTCGAGTAGTTCGTACTCTGGGGATACTATACCAAAGGAAATAATATAAAAATGCAGTGTTGAGTGTAACTTGAATTAATACTTACCATAGCGCTAATATGATGGCTGACCCCTATTTCTTCTCGTTCTTGGAGTATAACCTCAAGAAAAACAGGAAAAAAACACAATCTTGCGATATGTCATGTGAACATTCATAAATAGAAATGAACTCTATCCACTCACAACATTCAGAGCTTTTAAAGCTCTATTGTATTTTGCCTTTTGGATCAGAGCCAGGAGGGATGCCGAAAGGCTTTTGAAACGGTTGTGCCATGAGAGAGAATAAAAACAACCTACAGGCGACTCCGGTTGGGTCTATTTCAATTCCCCTAAAACCCCCTTTTTTCCACGGAAAATTTACAAAAATACTACACCATATTATGGTTATTTGCTCTTCATCTTTTTGAGGGTCCCTGAAAGTTTGGGGAGGCCTGATAACAACCCAGAGGCGAAATCCAATAGAGCTTTAAAAGCTCTGAATATTGTGAGTGGATAGAGTTCATTTCTATTTATAAATGTTCACATGACATATCGCACGATTGTGTTTTTTTCTTTCTGTTTTTCTTGAGGTTATACTCCAAGAACGAGAAGATATAGGGGTCAGCCATCGTGTTAGCGCTATGTTAAGTATTAATTCAAGTTACATTCAACACTGCATTTTTATATTATTTCCTTTGGTATAGTATCACCAGAGTACGAACTACTTGAATATTCCCTGTGACACGTGTGTGCTCCACTCTTTCTTCTATCTATTTTCGGGTATTAACCGTAGGTAATTTTAGGGATTACCTGAGAGTGTAGAGCCCTCTGTTTCGAATATTATTGTTGAGCGCTTAAGACAATTCACTCACTTTGTGGTGAGTCATCCTTTTGTGAATCTCTCCTTAACCTGTTTAAATGTGTACCAGACCCTTTGCATTGTTTCACCGGATTAACGCTTGCTGCCAGCCATTTGACCTTCGGAACGCCACATGACAATTCTTACAGACTATCCCTTCATTGGACACCGCATACAGATTCCCTCCTTTGTGTTTCCCAATACCCTCTGTGCCACCCTGGACCCTTCACCTGCTGCCTAGACCCATCATTGTTGTCAAGACCCTGCACCTATTGTTTCTGGATTCCTGTTATTAACTATCCATATTCCTGGACTCTCACCATCACCCTTCCTTGCAACTAGGGATGAGCTGGCGGTTCGATCCGAACATGAGTTTGATTCGAACATTGCCCGTTCGGCGAACATCGAACATTTCCGCGTGTTCGCCCACAATGCACCACAATAGACCATAATACACTTTTCCACTGGCCTGAAGCTTGTAATTGGCTACAGCCTTGCACCTGACCACAGGTCAGGTGCAAGACAGGTGCAAGACTATGCCAATCAGGGCTCAAAGTCCTGATTGGGCAAATTTTGCCCAATCATGGGCTCACAGAGCTAAGTCCCGCAGCACACTATATAAGGCTTCCCCACAGCCCCACCAATTGTTTTTTTTGCAGGAGTGAGAGGAGATTGTTCTTTCAGTGTGTCGCACAGACGTCTAGCAGATTTCTGTGAATTGTAATCTGTGTCTTCTCACTGCCAGCTATTGGGGTCTCACTTTCTTCTAGCAGATATCTGGGAATTGTAATCTGTGTCTTCTCACTGCCACCTATTGGGGTCTCACTTTCTTCTAACAGATATCTGGGATTTGTAATCTGTGTCTTCTCACTGCCAGCTATCAGGGGGTCCCACATACTTCTAGCAGATATCTGGGAATTGTAATCTGTGTCTTCTCACTGCCAGCTATTGAGGTCTCACAGACATCTAGCAGATATCTGGGAATTGTAATCTGTGTCTTCTCACTGCCAGCTATCAGGGGGTCCCACATACTTCTAGCAGATATCTGGGAATTGTAATCTGTGTCTTCTCACTGCCAGCTATTGAGGTCTCACAGACATCTAGCAGATATCTGGGAATTGTAATCTGTGTCTTCTCACTACCAGCTATCAGGGGGTCCACATACTTCTAGCAGATATCTGAGAATTGTAATCTGTGTCTTCTCACTGCCAGCTATTGGGGTCTCACTTTCTTCTATCAGATATCTGGAATTGTAATCTGTGTCTTCTCACTGCCAGCTATCAGGGGTCCCACATACTTCTATCAGATATCTGGGAATTGTAATCTGTGTCTTCTCACTGCCAGCTATTGAGGTCTCACAGACATCTAGCAGATATCTGGGAATTGTAATCTGTGTCTTCTCACTGCCAGCTATTGGGGTCTCACTTTCTTCTAGCAGATATCTGGGAATTGTAATCTGTGTCTTCTCACTGCCACCTATTGGGGTCTCACTTTCTTCTAACAGATATCTGGGAATTGTAATCTGTGTCTTCTCACTGCCAGCTATCAGGGGGTCCCACATACTTCTAGCAGATATCTGGGAATTGTAATCTGTGTCTTCTCACTGCCAGCTATTGAGGTCTCACAGACATCTAGCAGATATCTGGGAATTGTAATCTGTGTCTTCTCACTGCCAGCTATCAGGGGGTCCCACATACTTCTAGCAGATATCTGGGAATTGTAATCTGTGTCTTCTCACTGCCAGCTATTGAGGTCTCACAGACATCTAGCAGATATCTGGGAATTGTAATCTGTGTCTTCTCACTGCCAGCTATCAGGGGGTCCCACATACTTCTAGCAGATATCTGGGAATTGTAATCTGTGTCTTCTCACTGCCAGCTATTGAGGTCTCATAGACATCTAGCAGATATCTGGGAATTGTAATCTGTGTCTTCTCACTACCAGCTATCAGGGGGTCCCACATACTTCTAGCAGATATCTGAGAATTGTAATCTGTGTCTTCTCACTGCCAGCTATTGGGGTCTCACTTTCTTCTATCAGATATCTGGGAATTGTAATCTGTGTCTTCTCACTGCCAGCTATCAGGGGGTCCCACATACTTCTAGCAGATATCTGGGAATTGTAATCTGTGTCTTCTCACTGCCAGCTATTGAGGTCTCACAGACATCTAGCAGATATCTGGGAATTGTAATCTGTGTCTTCTCACTGCCAGCTATTGAGGTCTCACAGACATCTAGCAGATATCTGGGAATTGTAATCTGTGTCTTCTCACTACCAGCTATCAGGGGGTCCCACATACTTCTAGCAGATATCTGGGAATTGTAATCTGTGTCTTCTCACTGCCAGCTATTGGGGTCTCACAGACTTCTAGCAGATATCTTGGAATTGTAATCTGTGTCTTCTCACTGCCAGCTATCAGGGTGTATCATTGAGGCATAGCATACTTCTGGAAATTTTAATCTCTGTCTTGGCACTGCCAGCTATCAGGGACAGGGTGTATCACTGAGCTATAGCATATTTCTGGATATTTGAATCTGTGTCTTGGCACTACCAGCTATAAGGGTGTATCACTGAGGCATAGCATACTTCTGGAAATTTCAATCTCTGTCTTGGCACTGCAAAGCCTATCAGGGACAGGCTGTATCACTGACTTATACCAGAGTTTTGTGAATTTGAATCTGTGTGTTGGCACTGCCAGCAACCAGGGACAGGGTGTATCAGTGAGTTATAGCATAGTTCTGAATATCTTTAATCTAGATAACACAGTTGAATCAGAGTTCTGCATATCTCCAATCTTTATAACAGAGTTGAATCAGAGTTCTGTATATCTTTAATCTATATATCACTCACCATGTCAAAAAGACCAAAAAGGACAGGCAGACGCTCCCAGACACAGATAAGAGGGCAAGCAGCCTCTGTGTCGGAAGGCTGTGCCCCTGGTCGTCATGGACATGGTGCATCCTCTGCAGGGGCACGCTTGTCCTCCTTTCTAACTGATGCTGGCTGTCTTAGGCAGCATCAACATTCAGAGGATTTGCAGGATTGGCTAACCAGGCCATCCTCATCCTCCGAGTCCTCTGCCAGCCAGGCTTGTAGTGGTTTACAGTCCACCTGAGCTGCCAAAACATCTAATTCAGCCTCCATGTATGTCCACAGCTACTCCTGCCATATCCTCACCATCATACACGGAGGAGTCAGTTGAATTGTTTGACTACAATGACAGTGACATGCTGCTTGAGGATGCGCAGCAACTCCAGTGCTCTGATTCAAACTCTGAGGTTGAGGAAGGGAGTATAATCAGCCTAGAGGGAGGGGGTGCCAGTGACACACAAATAACTGCCACTCATGTTCCCCCAGCAGCTGCAGCATATTGTCAGGTTGGCTCCAGTGACGAAGAGATAGGGGGTGATGACAATGATGATGAGGTCACTGACTCCACCTGGGTGCCTGATTGAACTGAGGAGTCAAGTGAGGAGGAGGAGTTGCAACAAAAATGAGGCACAACATCCTCTATGACAAACCGTAGCCAGTCCAAGGCATCAGAAGTCAGAGCTGCTCAGGTGCAGAGCGCTGTTGTCTCAAAGCACACGTGCAGGAACTCTGCTGTCTGGGAGTTCTTCACAAAATGTGCAGCAGACTGCAGTGTTGCTATTTGTAAGCTATGTCTGAAGAGGATCAAGCGTGGGAAAAACATAACACACTTGGGTACCACGTGCTTGATAAGACATATGACCACCTGCCATGCATCCCGTTGGCACAACACTTTGCATAGGTCCTCATCCTCATCTGTCTCTACCCCCACTATATGTCCTGCCATGTCATTGCCTAAAACCTCCACTGACAGGGATGATGCTACAGTAATGGGTGTACCAGGTCCTTCCTCAGAATGTGACAGCATCCCATCAGCTGCAGATTTACCCAGTCAGATTTCGTTGCCCCAGCTGCTGCAGCGTAAGAAAAAATATAGTCCCAACCATCCCCTTGCACGGCGTCGAAATGCCAGCTTGGCAAAATTACTCGCATTACAGCTGCTGCCTTTCTAGCTGGTGGACTCTGCCTCCTTTCGTGAATTTGCCGAATGTGCTGTACCACAGTGGCAGGTTCCAAAATGCCAGTTCTTTTCACGTAAGGCCATTCCAGCACTATACCAGCACGTGGAAGACAATGTTATGGAGTCATTGGGAAAGGCAGTCAGCTGCAAGGTGCACATGACTTTAGACATGTGGTCCAGCAAGCATGGACAGGGCCGTTACATTTCCTTCACGGCACACTGGGTAACTCTGGTTGCAGCTGGGAGGGATCCAGTACAGGGCTCTGTGCTGGAGCTTGTTCATCCACCATGCCTCCAGAAAGCTGCTTATATGAGGTCTGTCTGCTCCACCACCTCTTCCTCCTCCTCCTTCTCTGTCTCTGGCAAAGTGGCAGTTAAACCGACATGTGGCAGGGGCTACGCAATGGCTCAAGCAAAAAGATGCCATACTGTGCTTGAGTTGGTTTGTTTAGGGGACAGGAGCCACACCGGGCCAGAAATTCTGTCAGCTCTGCAGGGGCATGTGCAGAGATGGTTAACACCATGCCAACTTCAGCTGGGAATGGTCGTCTGTGATAATGGCAGCAACCTTCGCCTGGGTAAGTTGACGCATGTACCATGCCTAGCACACGTCCTAATTCTGGTGGTACAGCATTTCCTAACCAGAAAAGTCTGCAGCCACTTCAGACGGTCATTCCCAGCAAGTGTTCGCCTAGCAGAAATTCAAAGAGAATTCCACCTTCCCACAAACCATCTGATCTGTGACATGCCCACCAGGTGGAACTCAACATTGGCAATGCTGCAGCGTCTGCAGAAGCAGCAGAGGGCCATCAATGAGTACCTGTGTGAGTGTGGCACAAGGACAGTTTCAGGTCAACTTGTTTCCCCACCCGCAGTGGCTGATCAAGGATGCATGCACTGTACTGTCACCATTTGAGGAGGCAACGAGGATGGTGAGCAGGGACAGTGCATGCATCAGTGACACAATTCCTTTAGTGTTCATGCTGGAGTGCACTCTGCGGGGAATTATTGATGTGGCACTAGAGGCAGAGCAGCGGGAGGAAGAAGAGGCCTTACCTAGCTCTCAAGGCCCCAGTCTTTCCATAGACAGCATTCCTGGGGGTCCTCAGATCAGACAGGAAGAGGATGAGGAGGAGGAGGAGGAATATTTAAGTTGTGGGGGCATTGAAGGTGGGGATTCCTCAAGGGAGGGTTTTGTGTCCCCAGAAACCCAAGGACTAGTATGTGGCTGGGAGGAGGTAGTGCACGATACGGTCATCCTCAGCAACCAGGAACACTCTGAAGCTAATGTCACCTCCAACCTATGCTGCATGGGCTGCCTTATCCTGCAAAGCCTGCTAAAGGACCCCAGGATTCGTGCTATCAAGGACAGGGCTCATTACTGGTTGGCAACCCTTCTTGATCCACGATACAAGGGTAAGGTTGCAGAGCTCATCCTGCCCTCACAGAGGGAGCACAGGATGAAACAACTTGAGGACGCTCTAGAGCGACACTTGTATAACACCTTTCCAGACACTGGTAGGTTACCAACTGATGACACAGGTGCTTCAGAGGCTGCTGTTTATCAGAGGAAGAGCGGTGAAGGGGGCCGCTTGACTGATGCCTTTTGCAATTTTTTTAGTCCACGACAGCCCAGGGACGTCAAATGTAGGCACCCATTGCCAGCGTCTTCACCATATGGTGCAGGACTATCTAGGGGCAAGAGCAGACCTGGATACCTTTACAGCAGATGATCCACTGGCTTACTGGGTGTTGAGATTGGATGACTGGCCAGAATTTAACCAATATGCTATGCAGCTACTAGGTTGCCCTTCAACCAGTGTGCTTTCTGAAAGGACGTTCAATGCCGCTGGAGGTTTTGTCACAGACAAAAGAGTGCATCTGTCCACCGACATTGTAGACCGGCTGACATTTATAAAAATGAATCAGTCCTGGATCAGCAGCTATCACTCCCCTGATGCTGATGTAACTGAATAGATCGGGGATCTCTTCTGCATTCCCAAAACCTCCACCACTGCACTCTTCCACAATACCTCAGAGGGGTTATGGTGTGAAGGCGCTAGCTGGCACCAAAGGTCCAATTTTAATGCACCTGTTGTTGCTTTCATCCAAAGCCTGCATTAGTTTCACCATAATTTAGCCAATAAATCACTAAACTTGTTCTGCGTGTCCTAAAACATCTCCTCTTTTCATACAGGCTGCCGCCCCAAGCAGTTGTTTATTAATAGATTAAAAGAAAAACATTTAACGTAATTTAAAATGTCATTTTTCAAAAAGTCTCCCTCCGCAATAACTCCGCGGACCTGCAGGATCTTGCGAAAGCGAGATCCTGCAGGTCATGTGACCCGGCAGTAAAAGTCTCCATGTAGTCCTACGGACTCCAGGAGGTGATACTCATGTTTTCGCCGATTTTTCCACCTTACTGTCCTCGTTTTAGCAGCCCCAATGTAATATATATATATATATATATATATATCACGAGTATAGTAATATGTAGTGATACCTTTTTTTTATTGGACTAACGTTACATTTAAAAGACAAGCTTTCGAGAGGATTACTCTCTTCCTCGGGTCTGGAAGCTATACTGATCAGTTCCTAGAATTGAACATTAGGAACTGATCAGTATAGCTTCCAGACCTGAGGAAGAGAGGAATTCTCTCGCAAGCTTGTCTTTTAAATGCAACATTAGTCCAATAAAAAAGGTATCACTACGTACTGCTATACTCGCGATTTTGGCATCTGGACTAACACAGCCTATCAAATTTACATATATATAATCTGGTACTGATTAAAATTTTCGTATTCGATTAATCTTATTTTCTTTAATCGATTAATTAAAACGCACATTCAGATCCAACTACTTTTAGCTGGGTCTTGGGTCCTGGAACCTGGGCCCTGGGTCTTGGGACCTGAGCCCTGGGTCTTGGTTCTGGGACCTGGGTCTTGGGACCTGGGTCTTGGGTCTTGGCCCTAGGCCCTGGGTCTGGCTCAGGGACCTGGGTCTGGGTCTTGGGGTCTGGGCCCGGGTCTTGGGTCTGAGCTCTGGGTCTTGGGACCTGGGTCTTGGGTCTGGGCACTGGGTCTTGGGTCTGGGCCCTGGGGTCTGGGCCCTGGGTCTTGGGTCTGGGTCTTGGGTCTGAGCCCTGGGTCTTGGGGTCTGGGCACTGGGTCTTGGGGTCTGGGCCCGGGTCTTGGGTCTGAGCCCTGGGTCTTGGGACCTGGGTCTTGGGTTTGGGCCTTGGGCCTGGGTCTTGGTTCTGGGCCCTGGGTCTTGGGTTTGGGCCTTTGCCCCTGGGTCTGGGCCCTGGTGTGTGCCTGGGGTCTGGTGTGTGCCTGGGGTCTGGGCCCTGCTGGGGTTTGGCTGGGTCTGAGGCTGGACTGAGACAGGCAGCACCATACTCACCGCTCCTCCGCTGCCTTCTAGTCTGCTGTTTTCTTCCTGCACCAGTCGCTGTGTGTGACACACGTCGCACATGTGACTGGAAGGCAGCCCAGGGCCCCAGGAAGCCAGTACAGCTCCAGATTCGGACTCCTAGAGTCCGATACCGGAGCTGATGGGCCCCCCTTAATCAAAATAAATTTAATCGATCAAAGATTTTACCGATTAATCGGTTCATTAAACGTTAATTTTCACAACCCTAATAAATATATATATATATATATATATATACAGTATATATTATAAATTACAGCCTGTATTTTCCAGTGGGGTGGTGAAACCATCTCACTGGCTGGCTGTTGCATCACCTTATTGGTCAATCCAGGCTCTCCTTAGAGATTTGTTGTTTTATAGTGCAAATCACTCACATTGAAACAGTAATACTGGTCATTTGCACCTGGTGGAAGTGATCCTTGTCTGGTCTTACCATGTTGTCAATTCCAGAAGCGTGGCAGTCGTGATGAATGATCAGGAAATCTGCATATTTTAGCTATAACAGTGAATTGAACATAGACTCTGCAATATCCAATGTATAGAATTAGCTGTGGCAAAACTATTATTGAGTAAAATCGATTATGCAAGTCTGCTATATTCCTGCATCTCCTTTGTTTAAAATAGGTTGTGAAAACAATCTTTCAGATTATGCTGCAAAATGGGAGAAAACACATTCTTCTCTTCCGTAATTGCAAGCAGATTTCTTAGGTAGCATAAGATGGATTAGTCGTAACCATGGTATCAGATAAATATATAACAGAGCTAACTTTGAACCCCAAACCAGATCCTACGCTTTATCAATCCACAGTCAACAAGCATGGTCCACATTCTGTTTTGACTGGAAAATGAAAGATGAAAAAGAAAACACTTACACAAATTGATACGTGCACTCAACGATTTATAAATTTATAAAGTATTTTACCAGGAAGGATACATTGAGATTTCTCTCGTTTTCTTATGTCCTGGGTTCAAGAACATTGAATTTTTTACATGTAAGTACAGAAATACAAAGGAATAAATGAACGATATTAAAAATAACACAAATACACAGATCAACACAGAAAACAAATATGCAGGAAATACAGTCACTATGTTACATGTTTACAGGTACATTCTGTATCGAGGTATGTTAATAGATATCTCTTAACCCTTTCGCTGCTGAGGCATTTCCCGCCTGTGTGCTGAGGTCATTTTTACCGGTTTTGCTCATCATGTTTAAACGTGTTTTGAAGGCTTATTTTAGTATATGACCCAGACATATTATATATCGTTCTTTCCGTCAGACTCGGTAGATTCATAATATGTCATTATTATATGTATACGTCATGACCTGTCTGTATATTATAACAAAAAATGCAATAAAATATGTATTTTCAATAATGTACAATGTGTAAAGTGTTTTTTTTTCACATTTTAACATGCGAGCAATTGCGGTTATATTTTGTATGGGGTGCGCTTGTTAAAAAAATTAGAGATGGGGTCTCGTTACATTTTGTTTTGGGGAAAATTACACGATTTTTAACAAACGCACCGCATACAAAAATCGTTAGTGCAGCATCATTGTTCACATTATAATTGAAATGGGAACAATATTGCTGCATTAACGAACCAAAAAAAAGAAAAAAAAAATGTGTTTTTTTTTTTATAATTTTTTTTTTTAAATATATTTTTATTTTTATTTTTAATTTTTATTTTTTTTTTAAAAACTTTTTTTAGCGCGTCCTCCGCATGGAAGTGGTTAAGGGAGTTTAGACTGGGGGAAGAATTGATGGTGTCTGGGAGGTTATTCCATATTTGCAGTGCTCATACAGGCATGTCTGTGGGTAGCAAAAGTCGTATGTCAGGAACGTACATGGTTTTTGTACATGTTTTGCCAAAATCTATCATCAAAATCAATAGGGGTCTAAGCTTATTGTCAGGGATTGTACTGGGGTGGTACAGAATTGGCATGATACTGAGCCCAGGATGTGGTGGTGCACCAATACAGTGGTCAGCGGTGAGTGGTGGGTTGCTGCAGGAGATAGCAAAAACAAATGCTTTGGAGCAGAGGGACAGGACACTTAGAGGGCTTGATGAAGGGGAAGCAGGAAACAAACTAGGACAGCAGGATCTTGAGCACACACAGGATACCGGAGGGTATGGAAACATAAGGGAGGTTGGTAGGACTGGCAGGATTTGGGGTTCTGGAAGTCACAGGAGAGCCACAGCATAGGTTTACTCTTTCTGGAAGCAGATAACTACTAATGCTGGAGCAAGGAGCAGAGGAGGGTGTGGTACTTTTATTTGCAGGTAAGTCACATGACCTAGTGTGTGTGTGTTTTTTAACTTGTTTGGATGTTGGATCACAGCACTGAAAAATAAACAGCACAGGAAATAAAACAGAACTGGTTCAGGACCCTGACACTTATTGACTATTGTTTGTAGTTTCATGGAACCAGGGCGGTTGCTTTTTCTGGAGGCTGAACCTTTCATATTTATAAATATCATGCAAAATTGTTTGGATTTGGTTAGACAATAAGTTTTTCTGCTCGGAGTAAATTTACAGAAAAACCTGGAAAGAACCGGATCGTTATATAAAGTAAGAAAACATAGTCCACGGCAGTGTAATTTGAGCATGTAATTTCTAAAGTAGACTTGTAGTGGAGTAATGACAGAGAAAGAGGGGGTAACCCTAAATTATAAATGATAGTGTTTGCAAAGGATTCATCAAGAATCTAAATAAACATCTGCATAATGTGCGACCCAACAAATTCTAGAAAATAATAACCAATTCATTAAATATTCAGTAGCATAATATCCAATAGCTACGGCTATGCTTTTAGCTTGATATTATGCTATTGGATTATTGAATATTTAATAAATTGCTTATTATTTTCTAGAATTTGCTGGGTGGCAGTTTATGGAGACGAGTTCTTGATGAACCTTTTGCATATGCTATCAGGTTTTATAAAGTAAAAAAAATAGGAATTATGAAAGGTTTCTTTCTTTCAATTTTCACATTCTGAGTCTGCTCTCAGCGGCACACATTCCCTCCTCATTATTGGTAAACTAATGGGCATTTCTGGTATATTTTTTCATCCTTTATACTTATGTGATATAGTGATATCAACCCCCTAGAAGGGTCAATTCATTAATCATTTTCTAATAAATATGGAAATCAAGTTTTGAAGATTTAATGAAAGCCTCTGGAGTGCATCCTCCCTATGTTACATATATATATATATACATTGAGATTTCTCTCATTTTCAAGTATGTCCTGGGTGGCGAGTATGTACTGTTGGATGTCTTACCCAAGGACACTTACTGGAGAGGTGCTCTTGCTGGGATTTGAACTTGTGTCTCCACAGTTATAGAGCAGTGATGTTACCTCTACTCCAGCCAACTGGTACTCTTCAGTCCTCTTCTGGACTTTTATCAAGACATTTTAATAAAAGTCCTGAAGAGGGCTGAAACATCAAGCGTGGAGTTTAGGATCTCAGCACCTGGGTATATAAAACATTTTGCTTTCAATTCACAGCTATCAGCGTTTACCTGAGAACCACAAGGTGTTCAAACATGTGTATTTTCAATGTGAGGTGATTTAGCACATTCCCCAGTTACATAATCTTACTAAACTTGATATGTTGCAGCAGTAACATCGATTGAAGATAATATCGATAAAATGGTTTTAGTTAAAAGTTATAAAATGAAACTTGTGAATTGATGTGCAGAGTAATGCCTCCACTATCTATCAAAGGCCTCTAATTACAAGACAATTCACACTTTATTATTTAAAGTGATGAACAACAAACCATAGTGGTAGATTTATCAAGAAGAAATTCATTCCAAATTCTATTTTATAGAACTAATTTATCACAAAGTGGCAGTTTATCGCACCACTTGACAAATTGGGTACTACAATATCTCCACACAACGCTGTGTATGCTTTATCATTCCAGATCTAGTTAATGTGAGCCATATCTTAAACATTAATTTATAATAACCACAGATCTGTTGGCCATTTGCTAACTGTTTAGTTTTAATAATTGTTAATGTAAATGCACCTTTGAGAAATATCCCGAAGCACCAACTAGAAAATTAAATTTAAAATGGTATGCTTTTAAAGCATTTATATAATTAAATTTTATTCTAACTACTTAGATTTAACTTAATCAAAGTATAATATCAATTTCGGTTGTACCTTTGACGTAATCTAGACTTAAAAACATGACCTTTAAAAGACACACACCAGACAATCTCATGCAAACCAAAATAACCACTGAAAGTATTTTTTTTAAATGTGAAATTCATGGACACATAGGGATTTACCTATCAGTATTTTTTTTGCACAGAAATCTAGATCAGCCGCCCCTTCCCCATTGCAAAAAAAAACACAATCAGTGATAGTGCTAATCAAGCCCTGTTAAAGAGAGTAATCTTGGTCATTATTAATGTGTGAGAGCTCCAGATTTACCAGAATTTATAGAGTGGTATATAAAACAATATTTGGGTTCTCAGACATTGATAATTGCTGACATAGCTCCCCTTATCAGGGCTTGATTAGCAACATTGCATAATATATACAGGGTAATTCAAAGAGATTCGAAAAGTCACCGCACGTTCGGTGACTTTTCGTTCTCTTCAATTCGGTTCCTTTTGCCGATCCCATTTCGTTGACCCTGCGGTGTATTCACTAAGCACCACAGGGTCCCCGAATTGCAGGGAAAAGTTACCACAAACCCGACGAAAACTAACCGCAAAACCTGCCGAATGCACGCCGAAAACCCGCAAAAACATCTGGATTAACCCGTCAAAGACGCCGGAAAAACCGGAGCAGGAGCCGATCACACGCAGCGAAGCCGCCGGAAAAAGCCCAGACCGCAGACAGAGGGCAGTGAATAAATTAGGAAAACAGTTTGTATGAATGTTTGAAAGTGAAACACTGTTTGCAAAGAAACTACTGAGCGAAAATGTCTGAAATTTACATATGAGGTCCAGGGAATGATAATAAAAAGGGCTGTTACAGAAAAAAGAAGAAAACTTAAAAAAAATAAAAAAAAATAAGAAAAATGCTTAAAATATCCTAAAAAAATCTAATGAACGGTTTATTAGATATTGAATTAAAACGGGAATATTTTTAACATTGAAGCCTATGGGATTCTCCTGAATAAACTTGCTGAATTAAACCAACGAATGACAGGGCATTTCGGGAACCTTTCACTGCTGGTTTGTGTTCTCTGAATAGCCGAAGCAGTGCTTTTTTATGGGGATTTCACTGCCCTCGAACAGGCACCGAACAGGCACTGTATGTGCAGGCAATTCACCAGGATTTGGCGAATTGTCTGCTCTCTGGATAGCGGAATGGCCAAGTAAGGTAACCGAACGCTGATTTTCAGCGTTCGGTTACCTTTCTCAAGCAATTTGGATCTCTTTGAATTACCCTGATACTGTTTTAGAACCTTAGCTGAATTGATCTACCATGATAAAAAGAAGCATTTCCTTACTATTTTACATTATGTCCTACCTTTAGCGCGTTATTCCCTTTCAAAAGAAGAGTCCACAGACGTCTTTCTCCTGACCCAAGCGCATGAACTTCGCTTACCAGCAAGGTCCCTGCGCTAAATACCAATCCAGCCATGATAGAGTTGGGAAGAGAAGCCTTTACGTTTAAGTCAGTAGAGAGAAACCCACAGACTCTTCTTTTAAATAGGAATAACTCGCTAAATATAGTATATATCGAGTGGAAAGGATAATGATTCTTCAAAAATGTAAAATGCTGAAAAAAACATACTAATCCTTTTACCCCTTCACTACCATTTCACCCATTGTGTTCTGAGCTTATTTTGACCATTTTGTGCTCATGTTTAAATGCAAATTGAGGATTTTATTGTAGGACCCAGACAAATTATATATCCTTATTTTCTGCAGACGCGGGAGATTCATTATATATCATTATATGTATAGGTCATGTTCGGTCGGAATGAAATAAAAAATGGTCTATTCACTAAAGGGATTATTCAGAGAGCACCATCGTTCCCTGCACTTCAGGAAATCAAATTCCCCGACCTTGCAGTGAAATCAGCATTCCAAATCAGCAGGGTCCCCAAAGTGCAAGGAACAGATCTGAAAATCCACCAAAACATCACAGATAAGCCGCTGAAAACCCCGCTGATAAGGCGACGATACAATCCGAAAAATCGGATCAATCCGAAACGCTGCAGAAAACCCACCAAACGTACCATCAGATCTGCCGCAAACCCGCTGAACGCATCTGAAAAATGCCAATGATCTGCCAAACATAGCGCCGACCAGCCGCCGGAAAAAGCTAGCAAGCAGACGAACAGGGTAGAGAAAACACAGTTTGCAAAAAATCTACTGGATGAAAATGGCTGGAATTAACATATATTGTGGCGTGAGAAATGAGAAGGTGAGTAATGGCAGTGGTATTGCTCTTTTTATACGTGACAAATGGACAATGCCATTGCTTTGGACCAATAAAAGAAAAAAAAAAGGAAACAAATTAAAATAAAAATTTCCTTCAGGGTTATTCAGAGAGCGTGAAAAGCAGGAGAATGACTGGAGAATGACTGGAGAATGAAAAATTCTAGGTCAAAATAGCCGATTTGGAAAGTGAGATGAAAGGGAGAATTTTTCTGGTTTGGCTATTTCGACCTAGAATTTTTCATTCTCCAGTCATTCTCCTGCTTTTCACGCTCTCTGAATAACCCTGCTTATTTTATTTTTACACATAACCTGGCTTATAACCATGCTCTAAGACCTCTCATGACCTTTCCAACGAGACCAAACATTGTCAAAAAACACACTATCGCAAGAAGGCCAAAACTGTAACTATTCCAGCCTGCAGTCATGGCAGCCCTTTTCCTTCTATGCCTTTAATTCCCATGTCACCACTGCAGCAGTCAAAGGTGCTTCAAACACTGCCTTGTACTTCATCCCTCCCATAATGCAGTACTTTTGCATTGCCAGGATTCCAAGCATTGATCCACTGACTAGCTTGATGGAATTTACCCCAGAAGCCTGCTCCCTGGTCATCCTGCTTCCAAGACCCACCAAGCCGTGTCCTTGCTTCCAAGGCCCTCCAAACTGTGTCCTTGCTTCCAAGACCCTCCAAGCCGTGCCCATGCTTCCAAGACCTTCAAAGCTTTGCCCTTGCTTTCAAGACCTGTCTACTGTATACTAAAGCAACCCCCTGCTTCTACCAGAGCTCCAGCTCCTCCCCAAAGACCGTCCATGTCCAGCTTCATTCCTTCTCTGTCCACTGCCCATTACCAATCTTATTCCATCCAGTCCCTCATATGTGGTTTACCTGTTCCACAATAAACCCTATTGTACTGCGTATCCTTTCTGTTGCCTCTGTATCACCGCATAGTGGGCTCACCCGCCAGTTGGGATTCCAGACAAACATGCCCCTTAAGCTTCCATGGATTAGGTCATACAGGGTCACATGGACCCCTGTATCTCAACCATAGGGACATCCTTTTCTGAGGTCATCATTGCTAAGTGGGAGGTCCTTTTCTGAGGTCATCACGCCCATGAGCGATGACTTCAGTGGGCAAGGCGAGGCCACGGAGGCAGGACTGACATCCAAGACATCAGCCTCCTCTGGGAGAAGTCCCTTAGGGCTCCAGAGACACAGTAGTCTAAATGATTGTAAAAAAAAACCAAAAACATTTATTTTTCAGAGCAAGGCGCCCCTTTGTGGCAGGTGCCTGTAGGCACATGCCTACTCTGTCTAGTTATAAATCTGGTCCTGGTTGTTTAGGGAAGTGCCCGTAGAGAATGCAGAGTTCATTCCTGCCTTAGGTAGTTTGCATAGTACAGAGAAAAGGTTTCAATGAGTTTTATACAATTTTTCCACCATACTAGCTGCCCTACGTAAATTACATAACTTTTACAGAGCTCACGCGAGCTTAAAATCTCTGAGGAGTTGGTTAATAAAAAGATAACTAAAATAATAATTTATAAAACATTTTAAATTATTTTGACTGCGCTTCTTGCAATTAGAACATATCAGAAGGTGTAATATCAAATTTATATACATATCTATGACACATTTTGTAATTTATTAAGTGCTGTCTGAATGGGAATAGAAAGGTAAACAATACAATTTAATGTCTACCTTGGTAATAGATTAAAAAAATTGCCATTTTCTGGCCAATCCTACTTTTAATAAACGGTTTACCTAGAACTGCCCACATCAATACATGTATAATGGCTACACATTATTGATGGTTTTCATTCTATAAAACATGCATTTTGCATTTATAATACTTATCGTTCTTATAATGAGCTGCAAATCAATGCATTAATTTACAAGCTTTTCTTTTGTGTAAAATGTACTGCTCGCGGGTCTGGATCGCTGAAATAATCTTGATTCTTTCCACTCATTAAAGTACAGTAAATGGAAACAGATCTCTTTTCCTTATATCACCAGTCCAAAAAATAGATAAATGCACAGCAGACTGTTTCTCCCTAAAAACCTCCCTCAAGTGTATATTAATAAACAATGATGACTCATTATCCGTACTTTCTTCCCTACCATTAAGTGGGTCAAAATCTCGGAAGCTAATGTATTTCCAAGCTTGAGATGGTGAACCACCAAGCATAGTTCATATACTATATAGTTCATGTACTATATGTGCCTGTAATATGTGATATCTGTATTGTATATGTATGTAATGGGTGATAGATAGATACATATATATATATATATCTATTACATATGTTTAATGGGTGATATATGTAATGTGTGTGTGTGTATGTATATATATAGTGTGTTTATAATTGCAGAAGCCACTTGCACATCACATGTGCAAGTGGCTTCTGCAATTATAAACACACTTATTATAGTGTGGAGGCTTTTCATCTCACTTTTAGTCCTTCACCATAACCCATGTAGACACTATATATATATAGTGGCAAGAAAAAGTATGTGAACCCTTTGGGATTACGTGGAGTTTTGCATGAATTGGTCATAAAATAAATAAAATAAAATATTATATGTTTTCATGTTTTTATTTTACAGAACATGTAAACATTCACAGTGCAGGGTGGAAAAAGTATGTGAACCTTTGGACTTAATAACTGGTTGACCCTCCTTTGGCAGCAATAACCTCAACCAAACATTTCCTGTAGTTGCAGATCAGACCTGCACAACGATCTGGAGTAATTTTGGACCACTCCTCTTCACAAAACTGTTTCAGTGTAGCAATATTCTTGGGATGTCTGGTGTGAATCGCTCTCTTAAGGTCATGCCACAGCATTTCAATCGGGTTGAGGTCAGGACTCTGACTGGGCCACTCCAGAAGGCATATTTTGTTTTGTTGAAGCCATTCTTTTGTTGAATTACTTGTATGCTTTGGGTCATTGTCCTGTTGCATCACCCATCCTCTGCGGAGCTTCAGTTGGCGGACAGATGGTCTTACGTTTTCCTGCAAAATGTCTTGATAAACTCTGGAATTTATTTTTCCATCAATGACAACAATCCGTCCAGGCCCTGAGGCAGCAAAGCAGCCCCAAACCATGATGCTCCCTCCGCCATGTTTTACAGTGGGGATGAGGTTTTGATGTTGGTGTGCTGTGCCTTTTTTTCTCCACACATACAGGGTTATTCAAAGAGATTCGAAAAGTCACCACACGTTCGGTGACTATTCGTTCTCTTCAATTCGGTTCCTTTTGCTGATCCCATTTCGGTGACCCTGCGGTGTATTCAGCAAGCACCACAGGGCCCCCGAATTGCAGGGAAAAGCTGCTGCAAACCCAACGAAAACTCACCGTAAAACCCAGCGAATGCCGAAAACCCTCAAAAACATCTGGATTAACCTGCCGAAAACTACAGAAAAACCCGAACAGGAGCCAATCGCAGCCTTCAACACAGCAGAAGAGGCAGTGAATAAATTAGCAAAACAGTTAGTATGAATGTGTGAAAGTGAAACGCTGTTTGCAAAGAAACTACTGAGCGAAAATGTCTGAAATTTACATATGAGGTCCAGGGAATGATAATAAAGAGGGCTGTTAGAGAAAAAAGAAAACTTTAAAAAAAAAAAATCGGATTTTAAAAAAATAAAAAAAAATCAGAAAAATCCTTAAAATATCCTAAAAAATATATACATATAAGATCCAATGAATGATTATAAAATGGGCTGTTACAGAAAAAAGTAAAAACGTCTAAAATAAAAAATCTGAAAATTTATTTTTTTCAAACAAAATCCTGAAAAATGCCTTAAAGATCCTTAAAAAAATCTATAAGTAAAGAGACTCTTTACTGCAGAATTTTATAATGAACGGTTTATTAGATATTGAATTAAAATGGGAATATTTTTAACATTGAAGCCTATAGGATTCTCCTGAATAAATTTGCCGCATGAAACCACCGAATGGCAGGGCATTAGGGGAACCTTTCACAGCTGGTTTGTGTTTTCTGAATAGCCGAAGCAGTACTTTTCATGGGGTTTTCACTGCCCTCGAACAGGCACCGAACAGGCACCGTATGTTCAGGCAATTCGCTAGGATTTGGCGAATTGCCTGCTCTCTGGATAGCTGAATGGCCAGGAAAGGTAACCGAACACTGATTTTCAGCGTTCGGTTACCTTTCTCAAACAATTCGGAGCTCTTTGAATTACCCTGATAGTGTTGTGTGTTTTTTCCAAACAACTAAATTTTGGTTTCATCTGTCCACAGAATATTTTGCCAGTAGTGCTGTGGAACATCCAGGTGGTCTTTTGCAAACTTCAAACGTGCTGCATATTCTTTTGGACAGCAATGGCTTCCTCCGTGGGGTCCTCCCATGTACTCCATTCTTGTTTAATGTTTTCCTTATTGTAGATGTGTCAACAAAAATGTTAGCATGTGCCAGAGATTTCTGTAAGTCTTTAGCTGACACTCTAGGATTCTCCTTTACCTCATTAAGCAGTCTGCGCTGTGCTCTTGCAGTCATCTTTACAGGACAACCACGCCTAGGGAGAGTAGCAACAGTGCTGAACTTTCTCCATTTGTAGACAGTCTGTCTTACCGTGGACACATGAACATCAAGGCTTTTGGAGATACTTTTTTAACCATTTCCAGCTTCATGCAAGTCAACAATTCTTGATCGTAGGTCTTCTGATAGCTCTTTTCTGCGAGACATGGTTCACATCAGGCAGTGCTTCTTGAAACCAGTAAACCCAAAACTGGTGTGTGTTTTTAAAGGGCAGGACAGCTTTCAGCAACACATCCAATAATGTCACACTGATTGGACTCAAGGTTGGCTCACTCCTGGCTCCAATTAGCTCTTGGAGAAGTCAAAAGGCTAGGGGTTCACATACTTTTTCCACCCTGCACTGTGAATGTTTACATGTTATGTTCAATAAACACATGAAAACATATGTTTGTGTTGTATTATTTTAAGCAGACTGTGTTTTTCAAATTGTTGTGACTTAGATTAAGATCAGAGCACATTCTATGACCAATTCATGCAAAATTCCACGTAATCCAAAGGGTTCACATACTTTTTCTTGCCACTGTATATATATGTATATATATATATATATATATATATATATATATATAAACAAAGTTAATCAGCACTCTCTTTACCAGTGATAATAATTCAGTTCAATGCCTGGGTGAAAAAATCCAGTATGTATATACAGTATAAATGGTCCAAATGGATGCACTCCAGGGCTTGGATAAAAGCGTCTTTATTCAGAGTTGCATTAAAAAATAAATGACTGATGTTTCAACCCTGCACAAGGTCTTTTTCAAGGTAAATAAAAATACAATTATGCAACATATAAATAGATAAAATGAGCTGTACACCCACCAATACCGCCACCAGGAAAAAATGTATGTGCCAAGGTGACACACGTTCTATAGTTTAACCCTTTCGCTGCTGAGGCATTTCACACCTCTGTGCTGAGGTCATTTTTACCGGTTTCGCTCATCATGTTTAAAGCCCTATTATAATATTGACCCAGACATATTGTATATCGTTCTTTCCGGCAGACTCGGCAGATTCATAATATATCATTATTATATGTATACGTCATATCCTGTCTGTATATTATAACAAAAAATGCAATAAAATTAGAATTTTCAATAATTTACAATGTGTAAAGTGTTTTTTTTCACATTTTAACATGCGATCATTTGCGGTTATATTTTCTATGGGGTGCGCTTTTAAAAAAAATTAGAAATGGGGACTCATGTCGCGTGGCTGATTATAGACTGAAGCAGGCAATCATGGCAGCGGCAAGACGCCGCCGCGTCTGGGAGATCGACGGAGAACGCCTGGAAATTTTCCCAGATCTGGCCCAGTCTACACTGCAGGCGCGCAGGGCCCTGCGCCCCCTCACGACGCTTCTAACCGCCCGCTCTGTGACATACAGATGGTCCTTCCCATTCGCCCTGGTGGCCACCAACGCGGGGGCGTCTGCCACCATCCGCTCTATTTCGGATATACCGGACTTTCTGGCAATATTGGAGCTTCCAGACTTACAAATTACCGACTGGGTTACGCTACATGAGGGACAGCGTGCAGAACCTCGCTCGGCGGCAGGTCTCCCAAGAAGGCAGGGAGGGAGATCCGAGATTCCCCGACGACCGCGGCCATCGCCACCACTTGCTGCACCTATAGAGGACCCAGAGTGAGGACCTACGCCCTTCATTTGTTCTTTTCGTTTTATTACCGCTTGGAGCTACGGAACTTTGACGGACATTACTTTAGTTAGGGAGGGGAGATCTAAGTTAAAACCTCTCGAACATTGCATACGCAAACACGAGGTACACGCTTTTCCCGCTTGTCACCAGACTCAGCTGTCTGGCTGCTTGGGGCGGACACGACAGGCTAACAATATTGCAGGATTGCCCTGTCTCATTTGGTGAGGGATGGGGGGGTTGGGGAGGGATGGGAGGGAGGTGAGGGGGTGGGGTGAGGGGGGAGGGATGCGAGGGAGGAAAGGGGGAGGGGGTGGGGAATTGAGTGGGGGGTGCTGGGAGGATGGGTGGGAGGACCGATGACATGATGTGGACTTTCCGCTGGACTGACCGTTTTACGGGTGATACGGCGGGCGTGCCACGCGCCTCCCTAGGACACTGGACTCATGAGAGGCGAGCAGGGCGAGGGGGTGGGGGGAACATGCTGGGATCTGGGAACCTGCATCTATTGAAAAAGTGATTGTGCATTCTTATCCCTGGGGGAAAAAGGTTTGGGAGGGACTCGTTACATGCAGCGGAGTGGCGGGTGGGGAGGGGTTCGGATCGCTGGGAAAGGGAAACTGCTATCGTTGTAAGGGTAACTGTTCGTTTTCATCTCGTTTCAGAAGGGGGTTTGGGGGTGGGAGGGATGTGCTTCATATTTCATGTTCTTTGTCGCGTTGTGTTCCGTAGACTCAATCCCGCAACAGCGGTTATTTCACTTCAAGTTCGCATTTTTTCTTAGATAGGTCTGGGGCAGTAGATCCCAAGGTTATTGTTGCAAGTGCCACGTGAACTGCCACACAGGAGGCCTCTATCATCGTGACCGCGGCAACCCATGCAGGGACCTGCATATGACGCACGCTTGTCGTATACTCCTTTATGCTGCGCGATGGGGGTGCTCTTCTTGTTGTACATTTTTTCCTGCTCCATACCTTACCTTTATTTCTCTCACCCTTTTTTCTTCTTCTCCCTGTCACTATCGAAGTTGCCGCCCAACGTTATCTAAGGTTCACTCCTTGATAGCACCACCCCCCATAGGTGAACGTCTATATCTCTGGGGCGTCACGTCGGGCCCGGCCTGACCCTTCCTCCAGCTGACGTTGAGGACCTACCAATCCTCTCTTTCTTCTTTACTATTCTCTTCTACTCCCCTCTTTGGCCCCTCTCTTCATTTGCTCTACCCCTATATCTATATTTACACCCCCCCCCCTTTTTTTTTTTTTTCTCTCTCTCTTTTCCTCCATTCTCCCTCCCTCCCTAGCCCACTCCCCCGGCCTCTACCTCCCACCCCTCTCCTTCTCCCATCGGAGTGTGTGCCCACACTGGTGTGTTGCCAGGTGGGGACGAATTTGTTGACAGAATGCCGGAGCTGCTGGGGGGGAGGGACCGGCCCTCTGACTGCTTCAGACCACGAGACCTCAATCTAGTCACGTATAATGTGAAGGGCCTCAATGCACCGGAGAAGAGAGCCCGGCTTTTACGGGACCTATTTCAGATGCACGCCTCGATTGTGATGCTGCAGGAGACCCACTTCTGTGAGGGATCGGCACCGTCACTAAGTGACCGCCGATTCCCGGTTGGCTATTTTAGTAATTATACGGGCGGTAAATCCCGAGGAGTTGCTATTCTGTTTGCCAGTGATGTCCCTTTTGTCCTCCAGGATAGCTGTGTGGACGACCAAGGCAGATTCCTCTTTGTGAAGGGGATGATAGCCGATATCGTTTACACATTTGCCACGGTATATGTCGCCAACATCGCGCAATCGGCGTGTTTCGCACGTATTATGTCCAAATTGAGGCGTTTTCAGGAAGGGGTACTTGTGTTGGCGGGCGACATGAACGTCGCACTCCACCCCTCGGTGGACACCTCTGGTGGTACGTCGGCTCTACCACTACACACGCTGCGTACTCTACGGCGCTCTCTACATGACATGCGCCTTGTGGACACTTGGCGTGCCTTCCATCCCGGAGAGCGCGACTACACCTTTTATTCCGGTCCACATCATGTCCTCTCGCGCCTGGACTATATATTCTTTGAACAATATCGCTTAGACCTCGTAATGGAGGCGCATATACATCCCACCACTTGGTCGGACCACGCTCCGGTCTCGGTACGTATGGCATCACCGCTGTTTCGCCCACGGGAACGAACGTGGCGGCTTAATGTCTCCCTATTGTCGGATTGGGGAGCGGTAGCGGGTACGCGTGAAGTGCTGACCAATTACTTTGAGGAAAATTCATCCTCGGAAGTAACACGACCCGTGACGTGGGAAGCCCATAAGGCTGTGGTAAGGGGTGATTTTATGAGCAGGGGTACAGCAATGAAAAAGGCCAGAGAGGGACAGAGACTTGACCTCCTGGCTGAAATTCGCACGCTGGAACTTCGCAGGGGCGGGGACCTCGATGCTGAACTACAGGACCTACTGCTGAAGGCGCGACGTGCGTTGAATGACCTGCTCTCCCTGGACATCAAACAGGCGGCGGCTCGCACCAAATGCTTCTTCGCCTTAAACGAAAACCGTCCAGGAAAACTGCTCGCTCGAATATTGCGTAAGCGTCGACAAATGGCATACGTCCCGAAGATACGCACACCTGGGGGGGCGATCACACTCCGACCAGAGGAAATAACGGCGACCTTTAGGGAGTATTATGCCTCTCTATATAACCTATCTGACCCCAACCCTCCTTCCCCAGGGGCGATTGGAGACTACCTTTCAGCTAATCTTCATATTCATCTACAGGATGGAGAAGCCGAACAATTGGATTCACCTATTACGGCTGGAGAAATAGCAGCGGCCTTAAAGTCCACTAAAAATGGGAAGAGCCCGGGTCCAGATGGACTCCCGGCGGAATACTATAGGGAGTTCCGTGACCTTCTCATACCTCACATGGTGTCCACCTTTAACGCCGTTACGGCAGAGACACCTTTTCACCCTCAAACCCTCTGCGCAACGATTGCAGTACTCCCCAAACCGGGGAAAGCACCAGCTACCGGCCCATCTCGCTCCTTAATTGTGACATCAAGATCCTGGCACGCATCCTGGCCGATAGACTTAAACAGTTCCTCCCCGGCTTGGTGCATCCGGACCAAGTAGGATTCATACCAGGTAGGGAAGCAAGGGACGGAACGCAGAGGGCGATTAATAGAGTAGCGGCTGCACGACGCTCGGGTCAACGCCTTCTCCTGCTCTCCACAGATGCGGAGAAGGCGTTCGACAGAGTCCTCTGGCCATTTCTTTTTCAGACATTACGGACCCTGGGACTGGGCTCAGGATTCTTGACGTGGGTACAGGCCTTGTACACCCTCCCCACGGCCAGAATTAAAGTAAATGGGGCTCTCTCCGCCAGCTTCTCGATATCTAATGGCACGAGCCAGGGGTGCCCCCTTTCCCCTCTACTCTTCGCTTTGTCCTTGGAACCCTTCCTTGAAGGGGTGAGACACGGCAAATTAGCAGGCCTCAAAATCAACATGGCCAAATCAGAGATCCTGAACGTCTCAGTCCCGGATGGAGAGGCAGTGGGCATACGGGATGCATTTCCCTTTCACTGGTGTGATGCAAAGATGAAGTATCTCGGGACTTGGCTCTCACCGACCCTGCAGGACCTTTTTGCTCTCAACTTTCTCCCCCTCCTGGGGATGATCCGTGACGACCTGACGATGTGGAACACTAAATTTCTCTCGTGGATGGGAAGGGTGGCGGTGTTTAAAATGAATGTGTTACCCCGCATACTCTACCTGTTACAAACTGTACCAGTAACAATACCGGGGTCTTTCTTTAAATCATTCCGGTCAGAAATTATTAAATTTGTGTGGGCGGGGCGTAAGCCCAGACTGCGACTCACGGTATTATGCCGACCTAAGGAAGCAGGGGGCATGGCGCTCCCAGATCTGCTCACCTATTATAGGGCAGCCCAACTCAATCGGCTGGTTGATTGGTCTTTCGCCACGGGTAGGAGAGGGTGGTTGGATCTAGAGGGCACAGACCTAGGGGTGCCTCTGTGGACGTTACCATGGCTACCACACCAGGCAGTGCCAAACACGGCCCGTACTCACCCCCTCATAGGGACCACTTTGCGTCTGTGGGACCGCTTGAAATTCTCGCATGCGCTCTCCTCCAGTCCCTCTCCGCTGCTCCCCCTAATATCGAACCCCCTTTTCACACCGGGGGTTAGGACCTCTCTACGTCGCCACCTTGTGGAGGGAGATAGACTCCTCGCCATGCATGTGGCTCACATCCCCACACTGGCGGCTCTCACATCGCGCATTGACCTCCCACCACTGTCTTTCCTGGACAGATTTAACTTTGGACAAATACGTCACTATCTGGGTACCCTCCCGGAGGGGCACAAACTAACCCGAGCGCTCACTCCGTTTGAACACTTTTGCTCACTAAGTCTCTCTTTGAACCATGGCATCTCCACCCTATACTCTCTTCTCCAATCGAGAGACTTGGAATCTCCTCCCTTTATGGGAATATGGGAAGCTGAACTGAATCTAACGATATCGGATGCGGAGTGGACTACGATCCTCTCTCTGACCCACCATGGCACGCGGGCGGTGAGATACCACGAAACGTCTTACAAAATTCTGACCCGCTGGTATTACACGCCACTTCGTGTGTTCCAATTCACTGGATCTACGGACCCCACATGCTGGCGCTGTGGCAAGGAACTTGGTTCCTATCTCCACATCTGGTGGTCCTGCTCGCTGGTACAAACCTACTGGAAATGGGTGGGGGAAGTGATCAGGGAGGTGACAGATGTTACACTGGAACACACACCTCGGACCTTCCTCCTCTTACTCTCGGGCTTTCCGACGGCCTCTTTTAAAAAATCGGTGGCTTTCCGTCTGCTGCTGGCGGCGCGCCACCTGATTCCAAGGCACTGGAAACGCCGATCCGTCCCCTCCCTCCGGGAATGGATATCCCAGGTGGATGAAATGTTCAGAGTGGAGGAACGGATTGCTGCACAGGAAGATTCCACGCAAGCGTTCTACCAAACTTGGTACTATTGGCAGGAATTTGTTTCCTCAGCCGCACTTCGCCGACGATTGGAGCTTGAGCTCCCACCGACGACTGCACAGGATAGGGGACCATAGACACACCGAGACCCGATGGCTCCGGCCTTCACTGATATCTCGTTCGGCTGACCACTATGGGCCCTTACTATCACGGGGATGGGTCTCCGGCGGTTGAGGCGACACGAGAAGCGCTCACTTAGGTGGCTCTGGGTCGGACGCTGGTACATCCTCCCCTCCGGTGGCGGTGGGGGGAGACGGAACGGTCCCGCGGGTGGCACGCTGGACTCCATCATGGTGTTTCCCTCCGCCCTTACTCCTCATCCCTCCCCCCTCCCCCCCCTTTTTTTTTTTTTTCTCTTCTCTTTTCTCCTCTCTCTCTCTTTCTCTTTTTCTCTTCTCTCTCCCTTCTCTCTCTCTCCCTCTCTCTCTTTTTCGTACCCCCCCTTCCCTCACACCTCTCCCACTCTTCTCCTCTATCCTTGCTTACAATGTCCCACACTTCATACGAGATCAACCACTATAGTACCCTATGCACGCCTCATATAAACGACAAGAGGATCTGGATTGTCTGCGGATCACTTGTGGCTGGACTGCACCAATTTATGGGTCTAACTGTAGCTCATACGTATGGACCTGCTTATTTGATGTTCTCTTTGTGTACCTATACCGCATCACTGACAGTTTTGTTTTTTATTTAACTACCATTTTCTGACAAGTCTGTACTTCAACTCGATACATGTACTGACGCACCCTTTTAATAAAAATTTTGAATACAAAAAAAAAAAGAAATGGGGACTCGTTACATTTTTTTTGCAGAAAATTTCGCTATTTTTAACAAACGCACCGCATACAAAAATCGTTAGTGCAGCATCATTGTTCACATTATAATTGAAATGGGAACAATATGGCTGCATTAACAAAACAAAAACAAAAAAACTTGTTAATTTTTTTATTTTTTATTTTATTTTTTTTGTTTAATGTTTACATGGTCATGTTTGGTATCGTTGGAAAGGCCATGCTCTGGCCGATCCAGCAATACCAAACTTTATCCCCTAACTGTCACAGATCGGGAGATAGGGGATTCATTGGAACCCCCTATCTCCACCATTGCTATGCATGATGATGCCAGTCGTCAGGGGGCATTCCCGGAAGCTTGGCCGACATCCAATATGTCGGCCAGCTCCGGGAGAGGATCACGATTCGGCGCTTTTCGGCACTGAATCGTGATCTGGCACCCAAGGGATTAAAGACAAGCACAGTTTGGAAGGGCAGGCTGTGCCCTTCCAAACCGTGCCTTCCTTCAGCCGCAGGACCCCGGCGATTGAGAGGGAGAGAGGTCCAAAGGACCTCCCCCCCTCCCTTTCAGGTGCCTCCTCCGCACTCGTGGGGGGGGCGCCTGAAATAGATGTCAGCCCGCACCGGGGGGGCCAGCAATCAGCTGGAATCCTGGCTGATTGCTGCCTCCCTTGCTAGGACGCGCTCAGCGTGTCCGTAGGACAGGAGGAACACTTGGCAGGACGCGCTGAGCGCGTCCGTAGCAGCCAAGTGGTTAATTCTATGGAATTCTACTTTTATTGCGCTTAAAGGATAGGAATTTTTTTGTAACATCAGAGTTGAACTGAAGTATTCGATTTCGGAAGGCGCTCCCTAAATCTGAGAATAAAGCAGGAAATCTCAAAGTTCTATGGGGTAATTCATCGTCTTCCATAATTTAAGAGATCACGACTATGGTTACTAACTATTTGCACACTTGTAGAAAAGATTCTGGAAATTTGGAAGTTTTTTCCTCAACTCCAATCTTCACCTCAAATCAATTAAGATTCACCAAAATCAGTCAATTCATTAGGGGTAAGCAATACAGAGGCACCAGCCGTCATGTCAATGGATCTCGATTCACACACTAATAACTTGCCCCTGAGGCTTAGGAGCACAAAAATAGGTTCTAGCAGTCTTCATTGGCCTACATGCTGCGAGTCCCCAAATACCGTCGCTTGGGCATTCCGTTCCTTACATAGTCTTACATAGGTACATAAGCTGAAAAAGACATGCGTCCATCAGGTTTAGCCTTTCATACAACACCTACTGCTGTTGATCCAAAAGAAGGCAAAAAAACCCAGTCTGAAGCGCTCGCCAATATGCAACATACTGGGAAAAAAATCCTTCTTGACCCCAGAATGGCAGTCAGATTTATCCTTCCTCAAATCTATATGTAATCTTATGATACCCTATCCATAAAACAATCAATAAATGTTTGGAATTTCCTCTCCTTACAATTGGATAAAAAGAGAAACATGGATAGCAACTAATCCCATTACTCTTCAATCTTTTTTTTTAAACCACATTTTAGACCACATAAGGATTTTACAGAATAGGAAAACATCATAAGCAATTGCAATAGGTTTCAATTGGGTACAAATCACCATCTTCACAGAAGGCATACCACTTTGGTTTTGATCTAATGCATTACTTACCACTAACTTCTGGACAATCACTCATTATGGTCATGGGTTTCGAGTTAAACTCAATCTCTGTAGCACTTGGTCTGGGACGCAACACTTTACAGCACACACAAAGGGAAACATTCAACAGCAGGAGTAAAGGGGCAAAGGGGAAAATTGCAGAAGAGGAGGGGCACAGGAAGACATGGCTGAGGAAGAGGAGAACAGAGAGACATGGCAGAGGAAGAGGAGCACAGAGACATGGCAGAGGAAGATGATCACAGAGAGACATGGCAGAGGAAGAGGAGAACAGGGAGACATGGCAAGGGAGGAGGGGCACAGGGACGGAGACATGGCAAGGGAAGAATGGCTCAGAGAGACACATGGGAGGTCAGAGAGGCACATAGTATGGAATTTTAAGAGATTTATGACACAGTATCTCACAGAACTACATAGTCACAAAACTGCCAGTATAATGGTGTGTTTGAGCATATCAAAGAGGTCCACAGCATTAAAACTCAGTATGAGACACATATGCACAAAAAGGAATTTATTCTCAAAACGGAAACATATGAATAACTCATTTAAGTAGTATAAAATGTGTAATATATTTAAAAACAAAACAGCTGATTAAGAAGTATTTATGTGTAAAATATAAAATACATTTTCTACTTCTTATAATGTTTCTGCGGCTGCTATTTCTAAGCCATATGGACAAAAAAACTCGAAAGTAGTCTCATAAGTTATAATGCAGAGAGCCAGTCGGCTCTCGCTGTAAAGTTCTTGTGAGCACTCTCAGCTTTCTTACAGATCCTGCAACTAGTTTTAATGAATCTGCTTCTGTGTCATATAAATGATACTCGAGTGATATAAAGGGACCCGATGTGCACCGCTAGTCATAACACTTGAAGGTTCAGTGTGTTGTGAACCCTTAATTTGGTTTCCACACTATTCTCATAAGACAGTTATGAATGTTAATTATCTTAAGAAGCATTGAATTTAAAAAAGTGAAATTTAGCATACACAACAACTAAAATGAAGAGCTCAAATAAATAGAAAACAAAGTAATACAAGCCACAATATAGTGCAAAAAAATACATTTTAAATAGTTTAAAAAAAGCAGGACATTTTGTTTGCACATCACAGAACATATTATATTGGTTAAATCGATTTCTAAATATTTATTAAAAATAAAATCTGTATTTGCTAAACAATGATGGCACAGGAAACTGAGGCAAGTCGTTGGTTTTTCGATCTGGCGGCCATTCTTTTAATGCTCAAAGAGAATGTATTGTAGTTATGCCTAACAGCGCACTTGTTAATGATAATAGCTTGGTCATATTAAGTCCCGTAGTATATATTGCAAAACATCACATAGTTACATAGTTACATAGTTACATAGTTATATAGGCTGAAAAAAGACATGCGTCCATCGGGTTCAGCCTCTCCCACATAACCTACTGCTGTTGATCCAAAAGAAGGCAAAAAACCCAGTCTGAAATGCTTGCCAATATGCAACATACTGGGAAAAAATTCCTTCTTGACCCCAGAATGGCAGTCAGATTTCTCCTTGGATCAAGAAGCTTTTACCCACATATTAAATATTATAACCCTTAATATTCTGTGTCTGCAGGAAGTCATCCAGTCATTTTTTAAAAGTCTGTACAGACTCTGACCCAACCACCTCATAAAATAAAGCAATACATTCATACATACAGTATCTGTATTTGAAAATATTTATAAAAAATGATAAGGTCATGGATTGAAAATAACATTCATTATCATGAGTCAACAGACGTAAAAAACAACCAGTGGTTTAAAGTGGTCCAAAGAGAGTGGCTAAGGCTAGGGACAGATGAGCGCATTTTCTGCGGCCACCGTCAAAATGTACGTCGATGCGTGCGCACGCATTTTTTCACGGAATACGCTTAAGTGGTCAGACGATGCGCAATTCTGGACGTATTTCATGACGATGGGGTGAAAAGAAGTCTAGGGAAATCCGGCTGTTTGAACGTTATGTTGGCCGCACACTAGCAGCGTCTGACATCTCCTAATCACGCACACACGCTGCTATGCGGCCGCAGCGCACTCTGTACGTCAGTACCAGCGGTTTAACGTTCTCGAAAAAATGCGTTCATTTTCCACTTGCGTTGCGCGGCCGGACTTTTGTGCGACCGTACTTCGTATATTGGCTGTCATTGCCCGTCATCTGCTGCTAGTGCGGCCGTGATTATGTGCGCCAGAACGCGCGTTCGCACTGCCTCAGTCTGACCCTAGCCTAAAATAGAAGAACATAATCTGAAATTTAGATTTAGTAAAATTTTGGGTTAAACTCAAACACTACTTTTTTATATATAGGGAGAGAAAATGTTGTAAATAGCCTCCAAACAGAATGGGTAGAGAATAATACAGAGGGATAGTTCAAGAAAACTTGAGATCACAGCTTGTCTTGATCACAAAACAGAAACCGTTAGCGTTTTTCTCCTGTCGAATCATATCGTAACCACCCTGGATATTGTAAAACAGTGCCATATAAATGCCTAAAATAGAAATGCAGTTTTGGAATAAAATTATACTTTACACGGAGATTGTATAACTTCGTCCACCTATAGAGATTTATTTATAACAGTGAATCGACGTTTCTGTACATGAAGTACTTTTTTCATCTTGAGAAAAGTCCTTTTTGCACTGAAATGTTGATACACCGTTATAAATAAATCACTATTGGTGGTTGATGTTATAAAGAATCCATATGATTTATGTATCTATCATTAAAAAGCAGCCATAAATATTGTTGATCCGGACAAAATTCCTCAAATTGTCCATAAAAACTGAATTTCACCAGATTTCTACAATAAAATGTACTAAAAGCAATCATTGAGACTAACAATGACCAACATATTTCCTCAGAGTGTTACTGGACCGGTGAATGGTAATTACAGCTGGCAAATTCAAAGAAACCATTAACGGTTTCACTGCTGGGACATTCTTTTCAGTTAAGAAGCTTCTGGTCTTAAGACCCATTTCAGGCACTGTTATATACTGATTTCCATGCATTTTATGTTACTATATACAGTATATTAACAATAAGGAACATACAGCTTAAGGCCACACAACCACCCATTCTCCAACAATACCTTACAGTAAAATGTGCATTACTGGGATTTATAGTAACCCACGCATGTCCAGGATTTACAGTAAATGTGCTTCTCTGTGGTTTATAGTAAAACATACAAATCCATGATCAACAATAAAACGCACATGTCGGGATTTACAGTAAAACGTGCATGTCCTGGGGTTTACAGTAAACACTGCATGTCAAGGATGTACAGTAAATGCGCATGTCTGAGAAATACAATAATATGTGCATGTCTGAGGGTTTACAGTAAATGCATGTCCAGGGGTTTAGACAAAACACTGCATGTTTGGGATTTACAGTAAAAAACGCATGTCTGTACTTGAAGTTCCAGACTGTTATAGTGATCATGGAAGCCACTAGGGATGTGCGTTTCGGGTTTCGGAATTTCGAAATTTTCGAAATTTGCGGCCGAATTTCCGAAAATTTTTAGATCCAAAAATGGCAGATCCGAAAAGTTTTCCGAGCCGAAACGAAATATTTTCGGAATTTTCGAATGGACTTGAAATGTGTCAAATCGAAATTTATTGCTTTGAAACGAGGAGAACAGACGTTCCGAAAAAACGAAAATTTTCCGAAATCACAAAAAGTCGATACAAAAAACGAGCAAAGTGACACGAAAATACGAAAAATGGTCGATATTCCGAAAAAAAATGTACCCGAAAAACGAGTCGAACCGAACCGAATCGAAACAGAAATCGGTCGAAACGAGCCGAATCGAAAAGTTTAAACATCCGAAAAATCGAACCGAATCGAACCGAAAAAAAATATCGGTGCACAAGCCTAGAAGCCACATCCGTGAAAACGTATTTACACCTTTATTTCAGCCTGATATTTTTTCTAAACATGCAAATTTTTTGGTATTTTTCAATGGTATCAGCAGATATTTCTAAATGAAATATTTGCCAAAACCTTCAGATATTTTTTTTAAAATAATCAGCTAAAAGAATTAAAATGTGTCCTTATCAGTAACTGGGAGTTGCTAATGGAAATTAACCTTTAGCGTCACTCTGTTACCAACTTTATTCCAAACTAAAGGGGTTATTCAAAGAGCACTGACATTTCACAGAAATTTCGGTGCTCTTTAATTTGGCGCACTTCGGCGACCTCAATTCGCCGACCCTGCTGTCAATTAAGCATTCACCTCAGGGTCCTCGAAGTGCACTGAATCGATCCACCAAACACTGCTGAAAACCTGACAAACACATCTTCAAACCGCCGAATCGATCCGATAACCTGCCAAAAACCCACAATTAGATACCATAACCTGCTGAAAAACCGCCGAATGCATCCAACAATCCAACGAACATTTAGTCGAACGCCTCCGAAAAAAGCCAACCAGCTGCCAAACAGGGGTAAAAAAAACAAAACCCTGCAACTTTTAAAAGGGGTTTAAAAAAAAACCTACTGCATTAAAATGCCTCGAAATAATATATAAAGTTGTATGAAGAGCAATAAAAAGGTCTGGTACAGAAAAAAAACAAAGCCATTTAATAACAATCAGAATCAAAAATTTTGCTGAAAAAATCCTGAAAAATGTCTAAAAAATTCTTAAAAATATAGAGATTTTTTTGCTGCATATTAAAAAATGGATGAATAAATATTTAATAAAACCAGGGAATTTTTATTATATTGAAACCTATAGGATTCAACTGCTTAAACTGTCAAATGAAACTACTGAAAATTTGGGCATTTCACTGACATTTTGGTGTAGTACGGAGTTCTCTGAATAGATTAACCATTGCATCACTATAAGGGCTATTCCTTAAAGGTGAAAATTCTAGCTGAAAATAATCAAACCAGAAAAATTCTCCCATTTATTTATTTAGCTAAATTTCCCCTTAGTGTCCCGGTTTCCCCAGCAGAACGTGGGGCAAGCGCTGAGTCCGGCAGCCTGCCCCTTAGCGATCGCTAAGCTCGCGGATGCTGGGCAGAGCTACAGCACCGCCCCCAGCATCCCCTCCATGGCATCCATAGGATTCCATGGAGGATCGTGCTCCCAGGTCACGTAACTGTCAGGATCTCACCTCTCGTGAGATCCTGCTGGTCGGCGGAGTGATCGCAGAGGGAGACAGGGGACTTTATTCCCCAAGTCTCCTTCTGCTCCCGGCGGCCACAAGCAGCGGATCAGGCCATCGTTCTCATCGCAGGAAGAGAAGAGAGGTGAGTATTTGTTTTGGGGGGGTTTGAGCTGCAGGTAACGGATTCTTCAGCAGCGCAATCCGTTACCTACACCTCTGAGCTGGTGGTAACTTTTTCGTTAGCGCCAGCTCTTAGTAATTAGCGATAGGACCAAGTGTTCCTAACGCTATTTAATCTGTGCTTTCACTTAGTGTTCCTCATGTTAGGCATAGGGAGCACAAAGTACAGTAAACGAATAGCTAATTAACGAGCGCTAATGAGCACTAACGGGTTTTTTAAGGCGATGTGGGTGCAGCGCTATGACCTCCTTTAAGCTAGCGCTAATGCTGACTGTTACGGATCGGGGTATCCTCACGCTCGGTACCCTCCGTCTGGGTGCCCCTTTCCCCTGTATAAGATGGTGCTTGTATCCACACAGAGTTGACGACACATAAACTGTGAGGATACAAGTACCATCTTATACAGTGGAAAGGGGCACCCAGACGGAGGGTACCGAGCGTGAGGATACCCCTATCCGTAACACTGGTAGGCAGCGCTGTAAGATTGCCCTACAGAACTGCACCAAAATGTCGGCGAAATTACCTGATTTTCAGTGTTTCAGTTCGACAGGTTTAAATAGGCGAATCCTATAGAATTCAATGTAAAAACGTAATTTGTTTTAATTTTTTTAAAAAGTTTAATCTTTTTCAGCAAAAAAGCCTTTTTATTTTTTTAGACAAAATTTTGCTTTCCTAATATTTCAAAAGGCGTTCTTTTATTTTCTAACGGAGCTTATTAATTTTTAGAGGACCTTTTTATCATTTAGATACGTTTTAATGCATTTTTATTATTTTTAAACACTTATTAGGAGATTAGAGAAAAATTGTTTTTTTTAATTCAGTTCAGTGGATTTCGCCAAAGTCAGTTTGCTGCTCTTTGGAGCTCTTCAGAACTCTTCGGTGCTCTTTGGTGCTTTTCGGTGCTCTTCGCCAAATTTTATGAGGTTTCAGCGACTCCATCTTTGTCGCACTACAGTGATCCTATGGTGAATAGTGAATTCACCGTAGTCTCAGCAAAGAAATCGAAGTGCACTGAAGTGAAAACCACCAAAATTTGCATTTATGAATAACCCCTCAAGTCACAATCTATACAACATATTTATTGTGGTGTAGTGAAGTATGAGCAACATCTGTTTTGGTGGTTAACGACGACGGGTGTTTTCTGCCTACAATAATTTCAAGCTTCACAAATTTTTTTAAAATTTAAGTTATATTTTAGTTTTTAATGTTATCTGGTACAAAGCATTGTCCCACTAATGACAACTGGAAACAAATGGCATGTGATAAGTAATAATGAGAATTGCAATTATTATGTCAAAATTCTCATTATTTACAATCAAATGTCTCCTTATTTACACTTTATACCAAAAAGCAGAAACAGAATGTAAATTAAACACAGAAATATTTTAAAACATGCAAAGTTGAAACATTATGACATCTGGTACACGATTAGTAGACGATTGTGCTAAATGACTAATGGCTTCCAATGTATAATTAGGATGTTATTTTAGAATGTATTTCAGAATACAGCTGAATTTTTCTTAATCCACAATGCAAATCGCTATGGTTGAGAAAAGTATGTCTTTAATGGAGGTTGCGGTCACATTATCATTCCATTAGTCCCTGAATACAACCTAACCAATTACCTCTGACTGTGATGCATGGGAATCACATGCATCCCTTGAAATGCTAACATCTAGGTGCCCTTAAGATCTGTAATGCTACACATCAGAAATGATTAACAAATCTTAGCATGACAGTTTTAAGATACACTAGTCAGATAGCTATATAATGTACAATGAATTCATACTGCTCTACAATACACCTCTATACACTATCAATACATGGCCAAGGGTAGCTGATAGACTACTCTCATTTTCCCATAAGACATTGACATTTTCAAAATATATTTTGCTGGCGCAGAGGCCAGCAGCCAATGATCAGCACTCGCTGATTGGCACGCTGCCGGGCATGCTATGCCGGCCCATAGCAATGTGGCCAAAAAGTTGGAGAACGTTGGACAACAGCACTGAAGACCGCTTAAGTGGCATTGGTGAAAATCCACCAACTGAATACAAAAAGGATCTCTCCTATTCGAAAAACCAAAGTATGATGTGGATAACTAGTGCCTTTTTTTAAATTAAAACCTCCAGAAATAGTTGTTTTTAATAGTATGTTGCTAACACCGTGAAAAAATTGCGAAATCGACCGTCTACTCAGAGTGCTAAAAATATATTCTAAAAAAAAAGCCATGTATATTCCGGGAGCGCAATGTCATTATAACATACTTATATTCTGTGACATATAGGCCCACTTATAATTATATATATACAGTAGCTTAACACAGATAAAACAGGCTTATACGGAAGAGAAAAAGGGGTAGTTAAATTTTCTGCAGTTGTCTGCTCCTGGTGATGTGTGGATCTGCCGGTTCTCCGCAGTTGCGGTTGTTCTCCCAGGATCGATTGATAGCTGTACTCCACCTAAATCTGGGACCTTTATAATTACCAGGAGCAAACAACTGCAGAAAATGTAAGTACCCCTTATTCTCTTCCGTATATGCACGTTTTATCTGTGTTAACATACTGTATATATATAAAACTACTAGCTTTTGTACGCGGCTTTGCTCGTGTGGATTTTGGGATTTGTTAAAATTGTTTTTAAAAGAAACATAAGTTTTTTGTTCAAACAGCCCCCTTTTTTTCACCCCCCTCTTGGGATTTTTGGAAAATGGTAAAATACGTGTTTTATTTATTTTTCAAGAAGATTGTAAGTGCCAAATTTCACACCTGTAACATCTTTGGTTTTTGAAATATAGGGATACTGATAAAAGTATTCACAACCCTTTCTTCCACCTCCCCTTAACTGGATTTTCGGAAAATGGTAATACATGTTTGGTTCTTTTGCACAAAGATTGTAAATACCGAATTTCACACCTGTAACATCATTGGTTTTTGAAATATAGGACAAAACAGCGAAAGGAGTGAGGCTCAATAAACCACTCCACAGGGCATAACCCAACAATAACAATGAAAAACAGTTTGCACAAAGTGCAACAAGAGTGGTATAAACAAATAATTTTAATGGTTAATGATAAATTGAAAAAGGAATGGAAAAAATAGATATGTGGACAGTGACCCAAGAGGAAGTCGATGCCGTACCAATAATTAGTAGCAAGGATATACTTGTAATTAATGAGGGCTGTCTATACACCGGTGGTTCAAGCCACCCAGAAGGCAATAGCAATGAAGGTAACAAGTAACAAGGCATACACAAAGATACTAATGGCTCACTATACCTCGGTGGTTCAAGCCACCTACATAACCGATTGCTAGGCACACTAAATGGATCGCCAATAATAGCCAAGGACAAGGTCCACAAGAATAATTGCAAAATAGAGCTGTTAAAAACAAGGAGAAGGCATATCTCAATTGAGATATGCCTTCTCCTTGTTTTTAACAGCTCTATTTTGCAATTATTCTTGCCTCCAGCCCAGATCCTTGGAAGGAAGAATACCCAAGCTCTGATAACTTTCTGGAGGCAGACTGGGAGACCTTGGACTATGAGGATCATCTGCGCTCATTAGCGGAGTGGTACAGCCTAGGACTACCCAGTCAAGGTGGGGCATACCTGGGTGCCACCATCTCCGCACCGGCAATCACCCCGGCTACCCCCCGTGTGACTTTTATGTACCCAGGAAGACCTCGTTCATGGCTAAGGTGCGGTCTCCTATTACCCACACTCGCAGGATCAAGTCATCCCCCTGTTTCTTGGCATCTTGTTTTTCTCCCGCTGTCTCCCTTCAAGAACCTCTGCCAACCAACGTCTGCCCAGAGGCTGAACCTCACGCTTTTACCCCCAAGAGCTCTAGTGCGGCTGATGTAGGCTTTATTTTGTCCCGTAGTTGTTTTTCACCTTGTGAGACTGAGGAGACCTGCAAGGCTTATGGCTGCCCTGACACCTTGACTCCAGATTGTACCCCGGTATCTGATGGGACTGTGATATGCCAAGAAGACCCCCAGACCATTGACGCCTCTTTAGTCGCACGGAGTGCGATTTTAGGGGGAGGGATATGTCATGCCTCACGTCGCCATCGCCGGAAGAAGGGCCAGGCTGGCACCATTCCCTCCTGAACTGTACCTTGGCAGCACAGGAAAAGTGCTGCCTCTCACCAGCAATAGAACCACAGGTCTTCAAACAGTTAATGCACAACTAACACACCACACCTTTCCTGATCTCAAATAAAGTTCCCTCCCTCTTTTCCTTCTGTGCTTCAGTATTGTTTATCCCTTCCTAGCAGAGAGAGGTGTTTAGCTCTGCTGTTATCCTTTATCCAGAAAACCCCTTTTTGTGTCTACCAAGATTACCACCGTGTTACCTCCATTGTTCTTCCAGTATCCAGTCTTCAGTTATTCGTCAAGATCTGGTCAGTCTCCTCCATCTCCACCCTCTATCCTGTCGGTAGTAGCCGCATTTGTGCCATATCTCCACTACCTGGTTCCACCCCAGAACCAGATCCTGACATTACTTCTCAATGGTGAAATTTTGCTGCCGCCAAAGATCTGCACCGTATTTCGCTGTCAATTTGCCATTATTTGGCGATTTGACAGTTTAGTGAATAGCCACACTGCCAGGAAATGGTACGGTGAATTTTACAATTTGGTGGCAGGTTCGGCGCTTAGTGAATATTCAGGCGGAAGACCGAGTCAATCGTCCAACTACGGTTCCAGTGGACGGGCATCCTAAGGCTACTGCCCATAAATCTACAGGGTCCTCGTAGCGGATTTATGGGATGCAACCTGGTAGTGAAGGGGTTAACCCCAGCATATGGACGCTAGCAATTACTTATTTGTTTTTAACAACTGCTGACGTGAATAACATAAGAATTGCATATACACTGGCTCCCTCTATAACTGTGCTTCCTACACAAAGTATAGAAAGTGAAAAATTACAGTATCCTGCCGTACAAGCCAAATCAGTATTTGTGTCTAGACTTTTAGTAGCGGGGTAGCCATTATCAGCTTGCTCGTTAGTGGCCCCCCCCCCTGGAATTGGGAGGCAGAGATTTTCCGCCACAATGCAATTTGAAAATGGGCTGTGAGAATATACTCTCTTCTTTTATAATTTTAGACAGAGCCTATTATTTGTATGTAGAAAGAATATTTTCATCACAATGCATTATTGTGGTCATTCTACAGGGCCGCCATCCCATCTTCGTAATGCTAAAACACACGGTTAATCATTCTACTGCATATTTACATGGAATTTACCCTTGCATAGCCCTTGCTTTCTTATTCCAGTTTAATATCAAAGCTGTTAGTTCGTGTTTTAGGTGTTAGTGTCCCTTAATTAACTTCATTGCGGCACTTAAAGAGAAGCAGAGTGTACTCCTGCTGTAATTATTGGTGTCCTGTTCTGTAACCAAATAAATCTCTTCTGAAGCTTGTGGTTATAACACATGAAATGTGTAAAGAAAAAAAAATCATTTCCCATAATTAATTCCCACTTCAATTAAAATACAGGCAAGTGCAGCATGTTTAACTAAATGTGTCAGTACATCTAGTTTTGTGCATATAAATATGTCGCTAATAGACCATTTCGCTCCATTTCTCTCTATCTTTTAATCAGAGCCAGTTATTGCTGTTGTGAAATTCTAATCTAAACAAGCAAAATGCGCTATAAAAATTAAAACTCTTGTAAAGCATACATTTTTGTAATTCTCTTCAACCGGAGTCATATTTATAAGACATTAAGATTAAAGCGGGTTGATAAACTAATTGAAAAATGCACAGTGAGAAAGCAGAGGCATTCCATTTATTTTATGTATTTCTACCCTTTCCTGTAATAAATGTACTGTGCCTGCAGGAGTAGATAATATTTTCTACTTTTTTTAAAAAAAATCCTCATATTGTACGGTAAGCTTCCTTTTTTTTTTCAAAGAGCACTTTGAAGAATGTAAGCAGTCAACAAAAACTGCAAAACGTGTGTATTTTGCCAGATCGATACACTGAAGGCAGCACTTTCCATGGTTTTCTGCTCTAATGCAAAATATATGTTCGGATTCAAGGACCATTCTAATTATGAAACTGAGAGTTCTTCATATGCAAAGGCCAGCATGCAGGACGTTAAGTTTTTATTTCTTTTAAAAACGGGCCTTCAACAACACTGTTTTTGTTTGAATCTTTCTGACATCTTGATTATTATTTATCAGAGTTTGAGCTTAACCTAAGCCTGGTTCGTCCACCTTTTACCCTGATCGATACACCTGATAGGATGAGCGATTATATAGAATACAACAACAGAATGTGGTTGGATACGTAAATGTTTTTTCTGCTAAATATCTGCAGATTGTAAGCTTACCTGGGCCTGCTGAACATCTCAGGCGAGATTCCAAGCCTGGTGTAAACTTAACCAGCTCTGGTAAACTTTACTGGGCACTATGGCGCTCACCCCGGAGTAGCGTAGTTTGGAACTTAATGGACAGAGTATGACAATACGAAATTTCACTGCAATGAATACTGTAATACCTGGAATCCCAAACCAGGGAGGTATTACTTAATCCTGAATACCACTCAGTACCAAATGATTTCGTGACCACTAGGTTACAGAGTGAAAGCACTTTAACTAGTTTACAATATATACGATGACTCAAAAATTTGAGCATAACATGATTCAAGAAAAGTGTGATTATTTCTGTGTTCAACAACCTGCAGGGCAGGACTTCTATATTGCGACTTGGTAGAAAATAGAACACTTGAAGGACCATTATATTCAGAAACTTGCAGGGCAGGACTTAGAACACTTGAAGGACCGTTATATTCTGCAATCTGCAGGGCAGACCTGCTAATATAGATTGTGCGATATACCTTGCAGTTAGACCAAACGTTGCACAAGTAACTTGAGCTATAGATAAATGCAATAATCTTAGAGGCAGGTCTACTTGCACAAATCAGGCGTGATATTGTGTGCCCAGTTTCAGGACTTGTTAGGCAAATCAGGAGGTCGATTAAACGAGCAACCTGTAGGGCAGATCTCCCAAGGGAAAACAGGCTGCGTAACATAGGCCTGTAAACACAGACAAACATACAGGGAATCAAACGTAAGAATAGTCAGTGGGAAATCCGGGTCTATCAACAAATCTTGGTCCTCGTACAAGCAGATATCGGTAACAGAAAATCAGAGTATGAAAAGAGCAAAGCACAAGAAAGCTGACGATGCGGGAACTCTACTCCACGTCAGGGCGACAAGTAAAGACTCGCGCCCTGTATATAAGGCTGGTGGCCCCGTGTCATCACACCAGGCCCCGCCCCTTCAGATGCCGATCTGCCAGCAAGTGTTCCTGGTACCCGGCCAGCCAGCGATGTCGACGGGCGCCAAAACTCCCCAGGCAGCGCCACAGGGGAAGAGGACGTCACATAACTCTGGCAAGTTTACAAGAGCTCTGCATAAATTTAAAGCAGGCTTGGAATCTAAAAAGGACAAAATCTAGAAAGGACAAAAATGAGATCTGTAGGCAGGAGCTCAACTCCAATTCCTCAGGACAGAGCAGGATAGGCAGCAGTGATAAATGATACAGTAAATGTATACAAATCACACAAAATACCAGGGTTCCAGTCAGGTCAAGACAGCCAGCCCTGCAACAGCTAGAGTGTCAAACAAAAGAGCCGATCACTCCACGGTGCAATAAAATGAGAACTGATTTATTATGACGTGCGGTGTACCTCAAGGCTCAATACTCAGACCTCCTCTATTCACGATATTCAGAAATGATCTGCCCAACGTCTGCAAAGCCTCAACTGTACACATGTACGCAGACAACACCGTAATCCATACCAGCAAACCAAGTCTCCTGCTGTTGGAGGCAGTCCTGCAAGAACAATTCACAGAGGTAGAAAAGTGGATCGCAGATAACAAACGTTTTCTAAATACTAACAAAACTGTCACAATGCTCTTTGGAACATCACCTAAACTACACAAATTACAACCTTCCCATCTATGTGTCAGGACATAATCAAATGGCACGATGACCACAGTCAGTTCTCTCAAATATCTAGGTACGTGGTTAGACCCAAATCTATCCTTTGGTCCCCACATCGAAAAACTCTCATCTAAACTTTACCCAAACTAGGTGCCCTGTACAGAAACAAATCCTGCCTGAGCCCCGCAGTAAGAAAGCAGATTGTACAGTAAATGCTTATGCCGGCTATTGAATACGGAGATGTAGTATATGCAGCTGCCCCGCAAACACACCTACAGAAACTTACTACATTGTATAACTCATTCTGCTGCATTGTACTACAATGTAACTACATGCCCCACCATTGTGACATGTTTAAAGAGCTAAACTGACCGTCACTGGAATCTAGACGCACCCTTCACCTCTCCAACCTGATGTTTAAGAGGTTTTCTGGGAAGCTACCACCCTACCTGAATAGGCTGCTTCCCTCAGCAGTTCCCTCATTCTATTACCTCCGATCCAGGACAGCACCTTACTTGCAATACCACAATACAAAAAGAAAGTAGCTCGATTCTCATTTTCCTACAGAGTACCGCAATTATGGAATAACCTCCCAGATGCCGTCAAATCTTCCCCAGTGTAAAGTCACTCGAGCTCCCTATTAATATACCTCAATATGGAATGCACCTGTAAACATGCAACATAATGACTATTTCCTACATATTTATTTTCTGTGTTAATCTGTATACTGTACTTGTGTTTTGTTTTTAATATCTTCCATTTCTTACTTTGTATTTCCGTAATGACTGTAAAAATTCAATGTTTTTGAACCCAGGACATACTTGAAAAACGAGAGAAATCTCAATGTATCCTTCCTGGTAAAATACTTTACAAATAAATAAATTATTGGAGAAAGGTGAATCATTTTGGTTCCTCTTGGAACCTTTATCGAGCATGATCATGCTTGATGAAAGTTCCCAGAGGTACTGCTACTGAAATGTTGCACCTTGCTCCAATAACAAATCAGTTCTCATTTTATTGCACAATGGAGCGACCGACTCGTCTGTTTGATACTAGAGCAGGAGAGGCAGACTCAAAGGCTCCTGGCGACAGAGCCTTCATGACGATATTACGGCTGTTGATAAGAATCTGACCTGGCTGCAGATCAAAGCAAAAGCTGGGATCCGTTGACAGTGGAAGTTATTCACATCAGCCCTGTGCTCCTCAATTCAGCAGAACAAATAAGTTTTGGAATCTAGGCTCTATTGTGTATATCTTTATTATGTCTTTATAAAAAAAATGCATCATTACGTAAACATATCAAAATTTATACACACTTATTTATAAAGCTTTAACATGTTCCACAGCACTATACCATGGATAGGTCAGAACAAATATACAGTGGGCAATATTACAAAGTTGGTGTTAACTTAACCAGAGCTGTTGTAAACTTACCAGAGTCATTATAGTCTACGGAGTTGTTAAGTTTACAACCGCTCCGGTTAAGTTAGCATCAACTTTGGAATATTGCCCTATGTTTACAAGTCTAACAGAATGAGAACACATACAGGGTAATTCAAAGAGATTCGAAAAGTCACCGCACATTCGGTGACTTTTCGTTCTCTTCAATTTGGTTCCTTTTGCCGATCCCATTTCGGTGACCCTGCGGTGTATTCAGCAAGCACCACAGGGTCCCCGAATTGCAGGGAAAAGCTACCGCAAACCCGACGAAAACGAACCGCAGAAGCCACCGAATGCACGCCGAAAACCCCCAAAAACATCTTGATTAACCCATCGAAAAACCCGAGCAGGAGCCGATCACACGCAGCGAAGCCGCCGAGACCGCAGACGAGGCAGTGAATAAATTAGCAAAACAGTTTGTGTGAATGTTTGAAAATGAAACGCTGTTTGCAAAGAAACTACTGAGCGAAAATGTCTGAAATTTGCATATGAGGTCCAGGGAATGATAATAAAAAGGGCTGTTACAGAAAAAATAAGTAAACTTATTACTTTTAAAAAAAAAATTCAGAAAAATGCTTAAAATATCCTAAAAATCTATAAATAAAGATGTTACTGCATAATTTTATAATGAACGGTTTATTAGATATTGAATTAAAACGGGAATATTTTTAACATTGACGTCTATGGGATTCTCCTGAATAAATTTGCCGCATGAAACCACCGAATGGCAGGGCATTAGGGGAACCTTTCACTGCTGGTTTGTGTTCTCTGAATAGACGAAGCAGTGCTTTTTCATGGGGATTTCACTGCCCTCGAACAGGCACCGTATGTTCAGGCAATTCGCTAGGATTTGGCGAATTGCCTGCTCTCTAGATAGCCGAATGGCCAGGAAAGGTAACCGAAAGCTGATTTTCAGCATTCGGTGACCTTTCTCAAGCAATTCGGAGCACTTTGAATAACCCATGGATAAAACATGCAATTCTCTCCACAGTTTCTAATCATTCCTCGATTAACTGATTTTACTGTTCTACATAAAAATATGCAAACAGTGAGCTTTGTCCGCGTGCCTTTTAAATAAAGATATACAGATGTTAGGAACAAAAACAATTTCCTATGGAACGATTGAATGTGTTTAATAAAATGGCATTGATAAATATCTTTATCTCATTTACATAATAATTTCAACAAACATAAACAACTTGGAGTAGAGGTAACATCACTGCTCTATAACTGTGGAGACACAGGTTCGAATCCCGGGAAGAGCTCCTCTCCAGTAAGTGTCCTTGGGCAACACACCTAATGGTACATACTCGCCACCCAGGACATACTTGAAAACGAGAGAAATGTATCCTTCCTGGTAAAATACTTTCTCAAAAAAAACAAAGCTTCTAAACCTCAAGGGGTAAAACATGATATGTGTTTGTTTGTGGGTATGCACATTCATTAGAAGTTGCCTTTTGCTGTTTGTTTGAAAATCAATTGACAGAATACGAATTAGAAAGAAATGAGCAGTCGCTTAAGTAGCAATGTGAAGTATTTTAATGTGTCAGTGGGATTTCATCAGTGATTCAGTCTCTGATGAGACTTTAACCACATTTTGACAATAGTCCTAACAGCAATTACATTAGGATGGAATCTTTATGACAGATCACGTTTTCTATACCGTTTTTGCAAAGATTCTGTTTCTGCCTACTTAACTGCTGCGTGTTATGTGGATAGATAGAGAGATAAGAGACAATTAATAGATTGACAGAGAGATAATAGACAATAGATGATTGATAGATAGAGATAGATAGCCAGATAATAGTTGATTGATAGACAAACAGATAATAGATCGAAGCTGCTTCAATGGTAAACCAACCGGGTTATTCAAAAGAGCTCCGAATTGCTGGCGAAAGGTAACCGAACGCTGAAATTCAGCATTCGGTTACCTTTCCTGGACATTTGGCTATCCAGAGAGCAGGCAGTTCGCCTGGGTGGAGTAGAGGCAATGTCACTGCTCTGCATGGAGAGAGCCTGTGGAGTCATGGGCTCAATCCCAGCGAGCACCTCTCCAGTAAGTGTCCTTGGCAAGACACCCAACGGTACATACTCGCCACCCAGGACATACTTGAAAACAAGAGAAATCTTAATGTATCCTTCCTGGTAAAATCCTTTCTCCAAAAAAAAAATGTTGGCGAATTGCCTGCACTTACAGTGTCTGTTCGAGGGCAGTGAAATCCCCATAGAGAAGAAATGCTTCATCTATTCAGAGAACAAAAACCAGCAGTGAAAGGTTGCCGAATTGCCCTTCCATTCGGTGGTTTCATTCGAGAGGTTTATTCAGGTGAATCCCATAGGCTTCAATGTTAAAAATATTCCTGTTTTAATTCAATATCTAATAAACTGTTCATTATAATATTCTGCAGTAAAAAGTCTCTTTATTTATAGATTTTTTTAAGGATCTTTTAGGCATTTTTCGGGATTTTGTTTGAAAAAAATAAATTTTCAGATTTTTTATTTTAAATGTTTTTTCTTTTTTCTGTAACAGCCCATTTTATTATCATTCATTGGATCTTATATGTAAATTTCAGACATTTTTGCTCAGTAGTTTCTTTGCAAACAGCGTTTCACTTTTCAAGTGAACTGTTTTTTTTTTTCACTCCATTCGTCTGCGGTGTCGGGTTTTTCCGGTGGCTGCTCTGCGCTCTCATCGGCTCCTGCTCGGGTTTCTCCGGCGTGTTCGCTGGGGCTAATCCAGATTTTTTTGCGGATTTCGGTGTGCATTCGCCGGGTTTTGCGGTGAGTGTTCGTCGGGTTTACGGCTGCTTTTCCCTGCACTACGATGGCCCTGTGGTGCTTGCTGAATACACCGCAGGGTCGCCGAAATGGGTTCACCAAATTGAAGAGAACAAAAAGTCACCGAACCGGCAGTGACTTTTCGATTCTCTTTGAATTACCCTGTAAGACTTTGCATGCCAAATTCAGTAAATAATTACAGTCTGAATCAGGCATTTCAACCGGTTGAATGTTGACATTTAAAAGGTTGAGAAAAACATAGATTGGCCATAAAAAAATCCAAAATCTTGAAAAGCAGAAGTATGTGCTTATTCCATTGTAACTTCCACTAGCTTTCATGAAAGATATTACACACATCAAAACTATTGTTGCATAAAATAATGATCAGTCATGTCAGTTTGAAACTTTCACATTAGGCAATGTGGCACATTTATTTATGCACATAACATATGGAAGGACAGACTTATATTGTTACCGCTATGCATTTCATAATTCCCAAACACGGGCGACTAGATTCAAGGCTTGGTGTAAACTTAACCCATTCTTTGGTAAATTTAGCAACTCCATAGACTTTTGATGCTTCGGCCTGGAATCACGTCCCTGAAAGCTTCAAACACAGGGAATGATAGTTGGCTGTTACCTTGCAATATAAATGATAACATAATACTTCTTTGCAAGTTGCAATTGCAGATATCAATCTTAATCGCAGTGATATATACAACTGCTGCTGTTCCTGAGTAATTTAACAGTGTATTATCAAAACGTATGAATTACACATGATTGTGACACAGATCTTTTTCTGATTTTGTTTTACTTTTTTAGATTATTGATGTTGATGCTGTAACTCCCTTACATGTTTTTCCAATTCTATATACTGTACGTTCAGGATGCAAATTCATGAACACATATTATATATATATATCTTATTTATGTGTCCTATGTATTTATTTGAGTTTATTATGCTGTTTTGATGCTTTTATCCTTGAGTATGTCTCATAGTAAGCAAACCTGTTTTCCTGTATGACTGCTTGATATGATGTATTATTTTCAACCGTACAGCTACACCATAAAGGTATAGTTAGACAGCTGTATATTGAAGATAAAATAACAGCTGGATTGTCAAACATTTGCAAATACTGCGTTTTGGCTGGATTCTGTCTCCAAAATATTCATCTTCTCTCCTGAAATTTAAGTCATATCCCTCAAGTGCACAAGCACATCCTACAAAACACTGTATCACTAGCATAGGCGTCACTCTCTACAGGGGGCAAGGGGGGCAATTTCCCCACCTAGGTTATTCCTTGCCCCCCATGTGCCCCCCCTCCAAAAATCAGCATCCAGCTTCCGACACTTCTTTGGACCGCCAAATCTAGGTGTCATTGGAAAGGGCAGATTATGACCTTTCCAATGATATCCAACATGACCATATTTAGTGTGAAGTAAAAGTCATAAAATATTAAATATAAACGTGCACTTAAACTTAAACATTTTCACAGGGTTGAAATGGCTCAGCAGTGAAGTGGTTAATGTTCAGACTATACATTACATTGTGTATTATGCTTGGTTTTGTCTTGGTTTAGTTGTATATTAGGGGTTAATGGGCAGATTTCATCCCTCACAGTATACATTTTATTTTTTCCTTGATTATTGGCATTTTAGGGGTTAATGGGTAGGCTACATGCCTCACAGTGTATTTATTTCATGTTTTCCCTGGGTTTATGGCATTTCAGGGCTTATTAGCGATTTGTATCGCAAGCTTACTGTACTTTCTGCATCCTTTACTTAACATGGGGAGCGCTAGAGATCTCTAGCGCTTTTGCAGCTAACAGATCACTTGGTGCCAGCGCTAATTTTTTGAGGGAAGCTAATTGCCACATTTTACCTACTGCTCAACCCTGGTGTTAAGTCCAAAAAACCCAGATCCTCGACCAAAATTAATAGGCAATGTAAAGGAATGCGGCACAGGTGTTCTCGTAGTCCCATACACCATGGATCTGGTCAGCATTGTCACTGCTGTTGCAGTCGGCTTTATGATATAGATGTAGCCTTTATCCACATATATCCTAACCTAAAGGTACATACTCGTCACCCAGGACATACTTGAAAATGAGAGAAATCTCAATGTATCCTTCCTGGTAAAATCCTTTCTCAAAAAGAAATATAAATTCTAATATATTGGCTAATTTTAAACATTTTATGCTGGGGTTATTCATAGTATGTTAGCGGTTGATTATTAGGGTGACCGTGTGGACCATGTTTAAAGGGACACGTGAATAAGTCTTGCCCTGTAACATGTATTATTTATATGCTGCAGCAGGGACATTGTTGTCGCTCACCTGGCCTTCCTTTTGGATCTATTAAATGCAGTGTAATGATTCTACATGCTGTTGGGTGGCATTTATCATGCAATGCCCATCAGCCTTAATACAGGGTGAGCCAGTCAAACCTGCATTTTTGAAAAGGGCGGGAGAGCCGTGAAAGTGGGCGGAGCGAGTTAGCAAGGTTACCATTGTGTCCCCCACAACTAAGCATTTCAGTCGTCATGGAGCAGTGGTCTAAACAACAACATTCATTCGCTGTGAAAGCGTTTTACCAAAGTGGTAGTTATGCAGCCGCTCAGCGTCGTTTCCGGAAGAATTTTCTAATTAATGGAAATAAGCCAGTCCCGTCTGTTAATTCAATCAAATTGTGGGTGACAAACTTTGAAGCAATTGGTGAAACGAGAAGCAGAAGGGGTGGCAGTGCAAGATCAGTGCGAACTCCCGCGAATATTGACCGCGTGAGAGTTGCTGTGGAAAGAAGCCCTCGGAGATCGGCGCGTCGACAGAGTGCTGCGCTTGGCATGGCAAACACGAGCGTCCGAAGAATCTTGAGGTTAGATTTACACCATCACCCATACAAAATTCAGGTTGTTCAGGCTATGAATGAAAACGATTTTGCAGCTCGACGGCGTTTTTGTCAAACGCTGTTGGACATGTTTGATGAAAACGAGGACCTTGTTCACAACCTGTGGATGAGCGATGAGGCACATTTCCATCTCTCCGGTTTTGTGAATAAACAAAATTTCCGATATTGGAGTGATGAAAACCCTCAACAACTCCATCAAACACCACTCCATTCAAGCAAGGTAACAGTTTGGTGCGCAATGTCCTCATTGGGAATCATAGGCCCGTATTTTTTTGAAAATGACAGGGAGCAAGCAGTTACTGTGAATGCACAACGCTATTCGGAAATGTTGCATTCGTTCTTCATTCCTCAGCTTTGTCAACATGGAATGAACAATGAAACCTTATTCCAGCAAGACGGTGCCACAAGTCATACAGCCCGTGTGAGCATGAATGTTCTCAACAATGATTTTCCAAATCGGGTGATATCCCGAAATGGAGCAATTTCTTGGCCTCCCCGATCGCCCGACCTCACAGTGTGCGATTTTTTTTTTTCTCTTGTGGGGGTACCTGAAGAGTAAAGTCTTTGAACAACGACCTCCAACGCTTGGGGAACTCAAGAGGAGAATCCGGTTGGAAATCGAGAGAATTCCTCAGCGTATGCTCCGTGATGCGATGGGCTGTTTGAGACATTCTTGTAGGCGATTTCTGAATCGGGAAGGACACCATCTTACTGGAGTTATTTTTAAACAGTGAATGTTGTTTCTTAAATGCTTTTTAATGTACATTAAGATAGTAACAATAAAATTTTGAAATATCCATCCGTTTATTTTTTACAGTCATTTCAAAAATGCAGGTTTGACTCGCTCACCCTGTATATGTGTGCATCGAAACATGGATGATACGGCCACCTTGGAGGATTTTAATAATGCAGGGATGTAAAGTTATTCACTGGATGTGTTCATATTCAAACTTGTGAGGGCAGGGGATAGGTATGGCCCGGCACTCTGGCAAAAAGCAGTTCTATGCTGTACACAACCGCATTAACGCTAGGTCTCAGCCCGGGTCTTAGAGTTTCCCTAGCATGTGCCAAACGACCTTGTTCATGGACTACCGGGACAAGGTGATCTGTTAGTAGGTCGTCAGGCAGTAAGTTTTAGCGACTCGCGCAAAATTTTTCATTTAGTGATGGTGTTTTAGCTCATACCAGGTGATAGGGCCCTTAGATTTATTCAGTGGTTTTATTTAGTGGTGAAAATTATTCGTGCTCCCCCAGTTTTGACTGCAGTATCTTATGTGCCCCCCTAAATATTGTTCCTAGGGTCGCCACTGATCACTACTAGTAAGGAACACAGAAAAAGTAGATAACAGTCTCAACGTCAAGTGTTTCTGTTAACTTACCCAATAACCATCCACTGACAATATGAACATTAGCCACAGGGCGATGCTTATTGTATCATAATACTTGCTTTGATTGTAAATAGCGCTAGATCATTGTGACTCCAAGCTAAACCATATCAGTTTTGATGGCAAAAGTCCAAGATCAGAAACATGTGTAACACTGAACCCAATGGAAAGACGACAAATGGAGGTAAGTTCAGGACAATCATGCAAATAATTTCGTAGCATTTGTCACACGAGGCACATCTTTGCTGAGTGCAACAGTTCTCAAGCAATAATTCTAAAGTCTACAATCCTATTACCATTTAAAGTCTGAAAACACAAAGCCTAAGCAATTCTTGAAGATCCATTTAAGGAAACACAATTCTTTAAAGGTGACAGGCAAGTACTTATAGAACTCTTGCGTTTGAGTTTCTAAGACCATAAAAAGCATAGTGGTGCTTGGTACGGTAAGTACAAAGACTTGGTCGCATTTAACAATAGCTCTAAAAATGAAAATCATTATTTAAAATATTATATCTATATAGATAGATATCCCAGAAATAGTTCAGCATTCTCCCATCATACTGATGCATAATGACTGGTGAAAGCAACCCAGGAAAAAGTTATGCAACAGAGTTGGACGCAGAAAAGGACTTGTAATATATAAAAATCAAAATTTATTCCAATGCATTAAACACATATTGCGTGACGTCTCGGCTCATGCTTACCCTCTATCAATATATATATATATATATATATATATATAAAAATCACGAGTATAGCAGTCTGTAGTGATACCTTTTTTATTGGACTAACGTTACATTTAAAGTACAAGCTTTCGAGAGGATTCCTCCCTTCGTCAGGTATAGAAGCTAACTGATCAGAATAATAGAATTAAACATTGGGACAGTCATAGGGCTCACAGTTGGGGGTGTTAGAAGTTGTACATCGCCAAATGGCATGGTCAGAGGGGGAATAAAAAAAAAAAAAGAAAGGAAACATTAATTGTCTCAGGCAAGATGCAATCATGTCCACTTCAAAAGGGAATGTGAAAGGACAGAACGAAAGAAATAATAATAAAAAAAAACACAAAAAAACACAACACAGTGAGTATGGGGAAGACACAGAAAAATAGGAATTATGAATATTACGTGACGTTATTATAGTGGGTTAGAAAACCCGAATCTAAATTAAGTCCTTGTTTTATATTGTTGAAATATGTGATCATTTTCATTTCATATGTTTTGCGTTCCCGGTGATCTTTAAAATGTCCTTTGAGGATTTTGATTCTGAGGTTTTGGATGGAGTGGCCTGCTAGATTGAAGTGATGTCCCACTGGGGTACAATATGTGTTTTCCTGATGGAGTGTCTGTGCTGGTTCATCCTGAGATTTAGTTTAAGGCTGGTTTCACCAATATAGCAGCCCTTATCACACGCCGTGCACTGGATCATATACACCACATTTGCTGACGTGCACAGGAATGATCCCTTGATGTTGTGAGTGGCGTTGTTGTGCCGCGCAGTGCTGCTGTCACATATATGTTGGCACAGTTTGCAGCGGGGTTTGTTACAGCGTTTGGTCCCATTCTGTATGTCATCCTGTTCCTGAGCGAGTTTGCTGTGGACCAGTTTTCGCCCGTTTTTTTTTTTTTTCTTATTTCTTTCGTTCTGTCCTTTCACATTCCCTTTGAAGTGGACATGATTGCATCTTGCCTGAGACAATTAATGTTTCCTTTTTTTTTTATTCCCCCTCTGACCATGCCATTTGGCGATGTACAACATCTAACACCCCCAACTGTGAGCCCTATGACTGTCCCAATGTTTAATTCTATTATTCTGATCAGTTAGCTTATATACCTGACGAAGGGAGGAATCCTCTCGAAAGCTTGTACTTTAAATGTAACGTTAGTCCAATAAAAAAGGTATCACTACAGACTGCTATACTCATGATTTTGGCATCTGGACTAACACGGCCGACCTAATCTATATCTATATATATATATATATATATAGATGCAATTCTTTGAATTGCTATGATGTGCAGGTGGCTTCTGCAATAATAAAACACACTTATTATATTGTGGAGGCTTTTTATCTCACTTTTAGTCCTCCACCACAACCCTTGTAGACACTAATATAATATATATATATATATATATAAATTAGTGTGTTTCTTCTACCATTAAACACAACATACTGAAAACAGAACACTCCACTTTGATATAAGTTTTATAACTTTAAAAAAGCGCTGGATGTAAAAAGAATAATAGGGGATTAATTCTAAAATATGATCATATATCGTATAAAATATATATACATTTACACTATGAATTAAAAAATGACAAGTAATGCATTTTGGCATAAGGTTGTGCAGCATTCATGCAGGATCCATGTGCCCGTTGCACAACTTCCAATACACAATGATAAAAATTATTTCTTAATACACTGCTGCATAGTTATATTCCACTGTGTCCACAGATGTAAGACAAATTATACAGAGAGCCAAGGGAAAAGCAAATAAACTGTTTCACTGGGTCATTTATAAGTTAGCAAGAAAGAAAAATGTATATTTTGGGTTAATAATGTAACTTGTTACAAAGTCAAACTCCTAATATTAACAGTACATCAGCACCTCCTCATCAGGACCAAATACAGCATCCCCTACATGCATCCCATGTGTATTCACACTTCCTATAGACATATAAAGTATCTGCATTGATTACATGTCACAGGGTAATGATTAATTTGCTACCGAAAGGTCTTGAAATGCAATAATAAATAAGGGGATTGACTTGTCAGCTTGGTACTTTGCAAGGAATACAGAGCTATAGAAAGGTGATTTGCCTCACCAAATCCCATCATAACTCATTCATGACTAGTAACATGATATTATTTTTTACTTCTTAGAACAAAAATATATATATATTTTTTTAAAACCATTTTAATAAACACAGACAAAATGTGTTGTTATTATTAGTGGATAAAACTACAGTCTCCTAAAGGACACCCTGCACCTTACAGTTACAAACAAGTTTCAGCCAATCAGCCTATATTAACAAACCCAGGTTTACCATCAATTGAATGTCTATCAATAAAAAGTAACTATGTAATAAATACTTACTACGTTTAGAATTTGCATTAGATTCATCCCAAAGTAGACTGTAAGAGGGTGAGAATCATTGCCCACTGGTCTCTCCAAAGGGTTATAATTCTTCAATAATTCCTTGTAAAGCTTCCTCTGGTACTCTCCTTGCAGGGACACTTCAAATCCAAAGAAAAGTGTGTTAACTTGATTGCATAAACACATTTTGTCAACATGTTTAATGTTACTACAATGAACTGATACATTGTTCACCAGACAGTTGTTTGGGATATTAATAGCCATGGAATTCTATCTGCATGCTGTGTAATCACATTATCTAGTAGAAAACAATTAATGATTTGGATGGGAGACTTGTTATCAGATCTAAGCATGATTAATAGTGGGTGGAAAGCAGGGTGATAAGAAGATCAAATTACCTTTTATGAAGCAGGCTGATATAATAATCTTCCAAACATTGAGCTCCCCAGCTCCCATTGTAGGAGATCACAGCAATAAGGAAATGTCTTCAATATTCCCAGTGGTTTGGGGGGGGGGGAAGAATAATAACAATAATATTTTAAAAAGTTTATAACCCTGAGAGGAGGAAGAGAAATAAAGCTGGATGGAAAAGCAGAGCTTATGTGGAATGAGAGCAGTATCCCAGCTCTGAGAGGCAGACAAGCAGGCTGGGCTTATATAGCAAGTCAGTGCTCAGAGGATGCTACAGCTTAGAAAGTGCTGGGGATCACAGATCAGGAGCCTGCACATGTCATCACACAGGTAAATGATGGGGCTGATTCAGAATGTCAGCTTTTCCTTTAAATCTATTTTTTTGTAAAGGGGGTTTCCCAGTTGCTTCAGGTCAGGATCATGCATCCCTTTCTGCAGGATGAGTCTAAGCTGTGCTGCTCTGAGCCCTGGCAGCTGCAGGCAGGGTAATATATCTCCATGCAGACCCTCTCCACGTGAAGCTGACTAGTAGTGATCCTCTCTCTCTCTCTCTCTGTGTTTCTCTCAATCCCAGCCCTTGCTCATTTCATTTTATAGCATCTCATGAGAGGCAATCCCGATGAGGAGGAGGGAGAGAGGCAGCTTGAATCATGATGGTATCCTCCATGGTCTTGGTGCTGTTAACCTTTTTTTCCATGTATTGTTATTTCTGTAAATCCACTGCATGCACAAGTAAATTCTCTTGGCTGTTCTCCCATAAATAATGATTTGCCAAAAAAATGATATTTTGAGAAGCATCACTTGGCTTTTCCAAAACACACTTTCTATTAACATTCCTCTTATCTCAGATACAGATCTCTCCAAGTTCTAGAAAATAAACCAATTCTCTTTGAAGCTGGTCCCTAGATACAAAGGTTTCCCTTGTATTGGTCTTTGAAATAAAGCATAGGATTCCTGTAATAAAATTGATATTAAAAAGGACTGTTTTGATAATACAATGTGATTGTTATATGTAAATGTTTGTTGGAATCTAATATGTATCAGTTGTTTGGACGAGGAATTCTAAATGGGTTTTGTTATTATTGTTGACTGACGAAACATAATAGGCTTTATTTCAATGGATCTATAATAATCTATCAACAGTGGCTCAAAGAATTACCTTACAGTTAACCCAACCAGAGGTCGCAGGTTACCACGCTAAGGCTGGGGTCAGACCAGCGCACTTTTAACGTGCGTTCTGGCGCACATAATTACAGCCGCACTAGCAGCAGATGACGGGCAATGACGGACAATATACGATGTACGGCCGCACAAAAGTCCGGCCGTGCAACGCAAGTGGAATTTGAACGCATTTTTTTGAGAACGCTGAACCGCTAGTACTGACGTACTGAGTGCGCAGCTGCGGCATAGCGGCGTGTGTGCGAGATTAGGAGATGTCAGACACTGCTAATGTCCAGCCTACATAACGTTCAGACGCAAAAAGAGTTTTATTGACGATCCGAACAAAATCACGGCCGAAAATGTGCGTCGTCTGACTGCTTTTGCGCATTCCGTGAAAAAATACGTCAATGCGTACGGACGCACTTTTTCACGTTCGCGGGGAAAAATGCTTTCGTCTGACCCTAGCCTAATAGTTCATATCAAAGTCTAGAAGATTCTATTATCAGGGTTATTCAAAGAGAATCGAAAAGCCACCGCACGTTCGGTGACTTTTCGATCTCTTCAATTCGGTGCGATTTGGCGATCCCATTTCGGCGACCCTGCGGTGTATTCAGCAAGCGCAGGGCTGCTGTGCAGGGAAAACCCTCTGCAAACCCACTGAAAACTCACCGCAAAACGAGGGCAAACGCACACCGAAACCCGCAAAAAACATCTGGATTAACCCGCCAAAGACACCAGAGAAACCCGAGTAGGAGACGATCACAGCACAGAGCAGCCGCCGGAAAAACCAGACCCCGCAGACGAAGGAGGTGAAGAAAAAAAGAAAAGAGTATGCTTGAATGTTTGAAAATTGAAAAGCTGTTTGCAAACAAACTACTGAGCGAAAATGTCTGAAATTCACATATAAGATCCAATGAATGATAATAAAAAGGGCTGTTACAGAAAAAAGAAAAAAACGTTTAAATTTTTTTAAAAAAAAAATCAGAACAAATTTTTTTGCAAGAAAAACCCCAAAAATGCTTCAAATATCCTAAAAGATCTATAAATAAAGATACTTTTTACTGCAGAATATTATAATGAACAGTTTATTAGATATTGAATTAAAACGGGAATATTTTTAACATTGAAACCTATGGGAATCGCCTGAATAAACCTGCCGAATTAAACCACCGAATGGCAGGGCAATTCGGCAACTTTTCAATGCTGGGTTTTGCTCTCTGAATAGACGAAGCTATGGGGATTTCACTGCCCTCGAACAGGCACTGTATGTGCAGGCAATTCGCCAACATTTGGCGAATTGCCTGCTCTCCGAATAGCCGAATGGCCAGGAAACGTAACCGAACGCTGATTTTCTGCTTTCGGTTACCTTTCAGCAGCCATTCGGATCTCTTTGAATAACCCTGTAAGTGTTATATGGTGCAGTGGAAAAGCTTGTAAATAAAACCTTGTGCAAAGCAAAGTTCCAGCAGAAGGTCCCGTGGGACTGTTTGACCTCAGCACCTTTCCAGTTAATTCGCCACATGACTAAAGTTCTGGGCAAAGATTTTGGGGGAGCCCTGTAGGTCAGTATAGATGGGGATTTATTTTTTCTTTTAGCTGTTGTAATATTTTCCTTTGTGAAATCTCATTTTTGCATTTTTTTCACTAGAAAACTAAGCATCTTGGAAACACTTTTTATTCCCGCACTAGTGGCACTTTTGCACATCCTATACAAAATATAGCGTGTGTAAATACAAAATATCTGCATGAAAACCCATGGAATATCAAGAGTAGCGTTAACAATTTAGGTAGACTGCACACTAGCTGTTTGTAGTGCGTACAGTGCGTCTGTTATGGAAGCACTTTTTGACGGGAGATTTCTGTGTACCATGTAAAAAGTGCGCCAGTGACGGACGCACGTTTTGACGGGAGATATTGATGTCAACAGACGATCAGTAGTTATTACGGACGTTGAAAATAAAGATGTTAAAAAAAAAAATGAGAAAATAAAGATATTAAAAAAAAAAAAAAAAAGAGAGAGGGAAAAAGATAAAAAAAAACATGTTTTGTTGTGGGTGGAAGTGTGATCCAAGATGGATTCAGGAGAGGCTGTGGCGTTCGTGCTCACCACATATACCTATTTGCGTAAAACAAAGAAGAGAAAGTGGTGGGTACATCCTGTAAACTGTGAGCGATACCGTCATGGTGCTTTTGTGACGCTATACAAGCCACTACGGGAGAAGGACCCAGTGACATTCTTCAACTTGCTCCGGATGTCGATACCGTCGTTCGACGAGTTGTTGGCCACTGTGAGAGAGCCTTTGATGAAGATGGACACCAAATTGCGGACCGCCTTGTCACCTGAGGAGTTGCTGGTCTTCACATTAAGGTAAGAACTAAAGTATTTTCTTGCCATGCTCACTCAGTATATTTAAGCTTGAGACACACAGAACATATATACCCACTTCGACCCAAAATAAATACACACATATATATACACCATATATACCCACAAAGATCTCATATTATACCAGAACCACCCCCCCCCCCAACCACCACCATCAGCACCAGGGAGTGAGTGGGGAGCGGCACTGTCCCTCAGGGAAAATTTGGAATTTCCTATCTTCCGCTGCAATCACGCAAACAACGAACATAATAACTTATGAAGCCGATAAAGTTTTGCAACAAAAAATGTTTTATTTTTTTCTTTGTTTCTCATGTTAAAGGCTGCAATTTTAAAAGTTTTTTTTTTTTTAATAAACAACAAATTGCAAGCCATACATTTGTTAACGGTGAAAAGTAAATGCAGAAATTTTAAGTCCTACATTTGTAACCTTTTTTATCACAAACTAAACTAAAAAAAATTGTTTGGGAATAGGCTATATTAACAAAAGAACAGAAACCGACTACAAATTGTCATAGTCTGCCATATCGGTGTGCATTGGTGCTTCCAGGAATCTACCGTAGTATCCACTACAAGTTGATGTCTGCGATTGCGCTGCTGTAGTATGTGACATTGCAGGGTTCGGTGGTTGATGAAGCATTCTATCCAGTGTTTGGATGGTCTCGATTCCAAAACTAGCATTCTGTGGTGATGATAATTTTTTCATCATAGGTATAAGTGAATACAGAAAAGCAACATCATCATCTTCTTCCGCCATCGATTTCTGAGGCTGGTGCGACTCCATGAATTTTATGAGAGCTTCCTCCACATTACCTGCTCCCCTTTTGCGTCTGTTTTGTTTGTTTTTTCCTTCACCAGATTCGCGAACCAGGGTGGCTTCATCTCCTTCTTCAGGGATGATCTGTAGGTCGTCTGAGACTTCTGTGTCGACATTAATGGTGGTATTTGGCATTGAGTGCAAGGCTTGGGTTGCTCCCTCTTCTGTTGAGGCTGAGGGTATTGGCTCTCCTGATTCTGAGCAGCTTTATTGTATAGCCTGGATGCTGCTTTCTGTGGGTCTTGGCTCTAAACTTTTTTTAATGAAGGATAGTTGATCAGTATAAATGTATTTTCGGGTCTTCTTTGCTCCCGACCCTGATCGTGAGCCTTCCTCCTGCTTCTTTAGGCTGCGTACGTAATTATCCCGCAAGGTGCGCCACTTAACCATTACTTCATTTACTAAAAAACAAAAAGAATGACATAAAGTTAATAAATGCACTCATAACCCTAAATTTTTTTATTTATTTTTTGGCAGGTATCTTGCAAGTGGCTGCAGTTTACAGGACATACATTACTTGTTTCGTATCGGCAGATCAACTGCAGGTATTCTGATACGGAAAGTGTGTAAAACAATTTGGAACACCATGAAAGAAGAATGTATACCAACGCCAACCGAGGAAACATGGGCCCATATATCTCATGGATTTCTAGAAAGAGCAGATTTCCCGAACTGCATTGGAGCAGTGGACGGAAAACACATCCACGTTATCAAGCCACAGCGAAGTGGATCATTATATATGAATTACAAACACTTTTTTTCTATTGGTCTGATGGCAGTAGCTGACGCTAGCTACAGATTCACATATGTCGACATTGGATCATATGGCAAAGACTCCGACTCAATGGTTTTTCGTAATTCGACCCTGTGGACCAAAATTCAGAGCAGGAGCCTGAGTATACCAAAGCCACAAAAATTACCGGGCACCGACATTGCTGTGCCATTTGCCTTTGTGGGGGATGAGGCATTTGGACTGTCCTCTAACTTACTGCGACCATATTCAGGAACACAGTTAAGTGAGAAGAAGCGGGTGTTTAACTATAGATTGTCAAGAGCTAGGCGCTATGTGGAATGTTCTTTTGGCATCCTTACTAACAAATGGAGCATTTTCCATCAACCATTAAACCTGAATGTCAATTTCGCTGTTGACATTGTCAAGTGTTGCTGCGTGCTACATAATTTCGTCCGAGACCGGGATGGCTATAATCTCGATGACTCGTTCTCTTCTGCTGCATTTGAAGACTTTGTGAATAGCACTGCTATGAATGTAAATAGGAGAAACTTTAGCTATAGAGATATATTAGCGGATTATTTTGTAAGCGAGAGTGGTCAGATACCATGGCAGATGGGCAGAATTTAAATGTAAATATTTAGTTTTCATTTTCTCAATAACCAGCTTCCTAAATTAAAGTATTGTATAGTCATTTTTGTATAGTAATTTCTTTATTTTTTGGTGTATTTTGTTTTAAGAAAATTTTGAAATTAAAAATGTATATAGTTCGGAGTTTTAATTTGTCCTATATTATTCGGTTTCCTGCACTTGGCTAACACGTTTATCACACTTGGCTAACACGTTTACCGCACTTGGCTAACACATTTACCGCACGTTTACCGCACTTGGCTAACACGTTTACCGCACGTTTACCGCACTTGGCTAACACGTTTACCGCACTTGGCTAACACATTTACTGTACGTTTACCGCACTTGGCTTATACGTTTACTGCACGTTTACCGCACTTGGCTAACACGTTTACCGCACTTGGCTAACACATTTACCGCACTTGGCTAACACATTCACCGAGACACCATATATATGAATAACACTTAAAAAAAACAAAAGTAAGTATAAATTTAACACTTTCCGGCATGGAATCATAATCCTCTATCAACTCTTTGGTGACCTCAGTCCATGCGTTCCCCTTCTTTACTTTGTCCTTGTACTCGGAATTTGCTGTGTCCCACAGCACGGGATGCTGCTGGACGAGCTGGATCAGGTACTCTGCATCCATGGCCGATCGAACGCCTGCTGTGATGGAGAGGACGCGCAGCGTGTCGAGCTCCTGCCTGCACTTGGAACAACTGCACATGTCTGACGTCTTCACGTTGACAGGAAAATGCACGTTGGCGGCGTTGTTTCTGCGTCCGTTTAGCTTTTTCACGTCGATGCTGTTTTTGTGTCCGTAGCTATTTGCGTTGCCCGTCCGTGAAAAAGTGCGCAGGTGCTTCGTGTGTTGTGTTTAATTGACTCCTTTATAAAGCTACGACGGACGGCAAACAGTACGGTCAGACGGACGCAAAATGTTTGCTAGTGTGCCGCCAGCCTTATAGAGGACCCTCATATGTTACAAAGACGCAAATATTTGTAACTGCTCAATTTGGAATATTGCCTAATAACTGTTGCAGTTCTCTATAAACAGAAGGGTCGTCCCGTTTATATCCATAGCTTTGGGTAACAAGAAGGTACACATCATATAGTTGCAAGAAGATGAGTTTCACTCTGCATAATGTTTCTGTAGAAGAATTCACATTCAAAAGGGAAATCACTTCAGGCAAAAACTGATCATGTTTGCAGGGTTATTCGCAGAGATACGAACTTGCTCCGAAAATGCACCGAACAGTGAATTTCCTCGTATGGTGCATTTTCGCGGTCATTCGGCTATTCAGAAAGCAGGCAGTTCATCAAATTTTGTCAAATTGCCAGCAATTACGGTGCCTGTTCTATAGCAGTGAAATCCCCGTAGAGAAGCAATGGTTAGTCTATTCACAGATTGCTGAACAGCAGAGAAATGTCAGTGAAATGCCCTGCTGTTCGGTGATTTCATTCGACAGGTTTATTCAGGCGAATCCCATAGATTTCAATGTTAAAAATATTCCCATTTTTAGTCAATATCTAATAAACCCTTTATTCTTTTAATCTGCAGCAAAAAGTCTCTTTTTCTTTAATTTTTTTAGGATCTTTTAGGCATTTTCGGGATTTTTTCATCAAATTTTTTTCCCCAGTTTCTTTTATTAAATAGCGTCTTTTCCTTTTTCTGTAACAGACCATTTTTTTTATCATTCATAGAACCTTATATGTTAATTCCAGACATTTTCGTTCAATTGCTTTTTTGCAAACAACGTTTCAATTTTTACACTTTCAATCACCTCCCTTCCCCGTTCGGTTTGTCTGCTCTTTCTGGTTGTCGCTGTGTTTGGCAGATCGTCTGCTTTTTCTGGAGAGGTTCGGCAGGTTTGCGGCGGATTCTAAGATCCGATCCGATTATTTTCTGCACATTAAAGAAAAGTAGATCCGATAATTTCGGTGGTTTTGCGTTTTTCTTTTTTTTTAGATTCGACAGGTTTGTGGCGGCTTTTCCCCGCACTCCGGGAACCCTGCGTTGAATGCAGATTTCATCCCAGGGTTGGGAAATTTGATTCCCCAAAGTGCGGGGAACGAGAGAGCACCGCAATGTCGGCGACAATGTCGGCAGTGCTCTGTGAATAACCCCTTTGGTGGCCATCTGGAGCTTTGTTCTCTCTCCACACATCACTTTGAATTAACACATACTAAATGTAGAAGGTTTGTTTCTTGTAGTAATGAGTGGTAGATTGCAACAGAGAAGGACAACTTTAAAAAATAAATAACTGTGATCATTTGGTAAAAATAACATTTTGTAGTTTGTGTTTTATTTTGATTATTTCATGTTGGAAAGCACTTTCAGTTGTAGTTCCGGATGCTAAAACATCATTTGGAGTTACCTTGAACTAATCCTGACAACATTCTTTGTTGTATTAAGATATTAAGTGATAAACATTTGTTACACTCAAGTCTGATCAATCAACCAAAGCTTGTAAGCAAGTTAAAAAACGTGAGACTTCTGAAGTTTTATGTACTCAAAGCTCTATTTTTTTTGCTACTTATTCTGCAGGTCCAAAAAAGGAAAATTCTCCTTTTCCATCTTTAACGTTCTTTCACCCCATTTGGCAGTCATAAAGGAGTTAAACCCAATGCAAAACTCTCAAGGCTGGAGAGTCTGGCCCAGAACCCAGAACTAAACCTATGCAGGAATAGCAGCCCAAAACTACCAGTCCTTTTAATGACCAAGCAACAACAGTAAACTGAGAAAGTCCAAGGTACAAGCTGAGGTCTAGGAGGGAAGAAATCATGGTGTCAAGTAACAGAGCCAAAGGTCAAGGAATAGAGAAAGCAGAATGAGCAAGCCAAGGTCAATACACAATATAACAACAGAGAGAAGCACACTGTAGGAACTGAATACCATGACAGGGCAGAGGCAAATGGAATTGAGTAGCCTTATAAACCCTGTTGTGGCCAAAATAAGCTTCTACTGAGGGAGCAGTGAGCATTTAGAAAAGTGACGCAACATTGGATTGTCAGATTGACACCTACAGGGTTATTCAAAGAGATGTGAATTGTGGCCGAAAGGTAACTGAACACTGAAATTCAGCGTACGGTTACCTTTCCTGGGCATTCGGCTATTCAGAGAGCACGCAGTTCGCCAAATCCTGGCGAATTACCTGCACATAATGTGCTACAATGTAACTTTATGACCCACCATTGTGACATGTTAAAAGAACTAAACTTGCTGTCGCTGGAATCTAGACGCACCCTTCACCTTTTCAACCTGGTGTTTAAGAGCTTTTCTGGGAAGCTACCACCCTACCTGAATAGTCTGCTTCCCTCAGCAGTTCCCTCATCCTATAACCTCCGATCCAGGACCAGCACCTTACTTGCAATACCACAATACAAAAAGCAAGTGGCTCGATCCTCATTTTCCCACAGAGCACCGCAGTTATGGAATAACCTCCCAGACGCCATCAAATCTTCCCCCAGTCTAAAGTCCCTTAAGAGCTCCCTATTAACATACCTCCAATACAGAATGCACTTGTAGACATGTAACATAATGACTATTTCCTAAATATTTATTTTCTGTTAATCTGTATATTTGTTTTGTGTTTTTAATATCTTGCATTTTACTACTTTCTATTTCTGTGACAACTCAATGTTCTTGAACCCAGGACATTCTTGAAAATGAGAGAAATCTCAATGTATCCTTCCTGGTAAAATCCTTTATAAATAAATAAACATACGGTGCCTGTTCGCCTGTTCGAGGGCAGTGAATTCCCCATAGAGAAGCAATGCTTTGTCTATTCAGAGAACAAAAACCAGCAGTGAAAAGTTGCCAAATTGTCCTGCTGTCCGGTGGTCTCATTCAACAGATTTATTCAGGCGAATCCCATAGGCTTCAATGTTAAAAATATTCCAGTTTTAATCCAATATCTAATAAACCGTTTAATATTATATTCTGCAGTAAAAAGTTTCTTTATTTATTGATTTTTTTAGGATCTTTTAGGCATTTTTTCGGATTTTTATTGCAAAACTTTTTTAAATTTTTTTTTTAAATTGTTTTTTCTTTTTACTGTAACAGCCCTTTTTATTATCATTCATTGGATTTTATATGTAAATTCCAGACATTTTCGTTCAGTATTTTTTTTTGCAAACAGCGTTTAAATTTTCCTATTTTCAAGCGTACTGTATTTTTTTTTCCACCTCCTTCGTCTGCGTGGTCGGGTTTTTTCGGCGGTTGCTCTGCGCTGTGATCCACGGCTACTCGGGTTTCTCCGTGTTTGGCGGGGTTAATCCAGATGTTTTTGTGGGTTTCGGTAAGTGTTCGCCGGGTTTTGCGGTGAGTGTTCGGCGGGTTTGTGACAGCCTTTCCTTGCACTACAACGGCCCTGTGGTGCTTGCTGAATACACCACAGGGTCCCCGAAATAGGATTGCCGAATCGCACCGAATTGAAGAGAACTTGCGGTGACTTTTCGATTCCCTCTGAATAACCCTGCTAGTGTAGGTGATGTTGATGGAATGGCATTTGGTGTATGTAACATCATACAATGCTATAGATTTGTGGCTACAAGCGTGCTCAGAAGGCATGAGTTGTGACAAAAAAGCAGAACATTCATTGGCTGTCTCTGACCCTGGTCTGCTGCTATTTAAAATAGTTTTGTCCCATGCTAACCTTGGTACTACAGGAGTCTGTAAAATAAATATTTCTGTGGATGCACTACCTGACTTTAACATCAATGTGTGTTGGTGGCATATGATCATTTGTCTAAAAGGTTCCCTGTCCACCACCAAGTCATGTAATGTACAGCACTTAAGATTTGTAACTGCTGATATTGATGATCTGGATGTTAGGGAAAACAACAAGGACAGGGGGTAGAAACCTTAGCCCTGCAGATCCTTTGAAACTGCACCTCCCACGATGCTCAGTGTCACTCATTAGATAGGCTGAGGCTCATGGGAAATTTACTTCCAAAACATCTGGATGTCCAAAGTTGCTGGTTTCCTGTTTTAGACCATTGTGAAATGGAATGATGTCACTACTAATGAAGTAAAGGTGTATTTGTGGTGCTTGATATTGAAGATGAAGATTAAGAACAAATTCATCCATTACTGTTTGTATACCTCAGTGAGACCTAACTGACATAACAGTCTTTCTGTGCTTTTATTTAACTGTGTTGAACGCTTTTGGTGTTAGAATAAGAATATTAAATTTAACCTCAAAGCCCCAACAGTTAAGCCCCACTTTATCCATATAAGAGATTCTCACCTTAATCACTCAGGTTAACTTCTATCTCTAGTCCAAAATCATATTTCTCCCCCATAATTGCAAATCCTAGCCACTAGCCAACCAGCAAACTTAAATTCCAACCCAAAATATACCATCACTCATTGCCTATTCGGCCCCACACTTATATTCAATGCTGGGGGCAAAGTTCTTAAAATTCATTCCCACCAATCGACGCCTCCTGCTGGTGCTGCGGAATGAAGGGGGCCACTACAATACATATTTGGTGGGATTGCCTGGTTATGATCCCCTTCTGGGAACAGATTCATGGTATTGTCTCTGATCTGGTCTCAAACCCCATCCCGTTCACCCCTGAGGTATTCCTACTGCATCACACGCCACTCGAGACTGAGGTCTGTAAGAAATCGGTCCTGGTTAAGTTACTGAACGCAGCAAAAGTGTTAGTCCCTGCGCATTGGAAGGACCCTCTTCTGCCCACAATCACTGAATGGCTGAATGTGGTTCAACAAATCTGAGTACTTGAACTAATTTACACTTCTGAAGGTAACCTGGCCGCCCATGACTTAAGGTGATTTTATTGGATGCACTATGGCATCCCCAACCGACACAGTGCCCAACTGCCAGACGCCTCTTAGGTTGCGTGACTGCTCGAGTTGGTCGGGGCCCTTTCTTGACACATGTGGGGATTGTGAGACGATTGACCTTTACTATTGCTCATATTAAAAGTTTTACTGTTATGATACACTGTTTTATTAGTATCGATGTCACAACATCTACTACATGAGCAAAACATAAGTCTGATTATTTTTTAAACACTGTATTCTGTATGCACCAGTCACATATGGTTTTCTTTGAATGCCTTTTATGTATGCTATTGCTCGCATGTGCAACCTTAAAGGAACACTCTAAGCAAACCCCCTCCCCTGTTTTTTTAACATTAAACTATACCTATTCCCTCAATAACTAGGTAGGGATTTTTTTTTTTTTTACTGTAATACTTACCCTAAAATTCACTTGTTTCCAACAGCATTTTTTTTTAATATACTCCCCTCCCTCCTCTTCCGCTCCCGTCCTTCTAAATCTTTCACTTGGCTAATGGTTTACGTGAGAAGCGCGCATGCGCGCCTCTCACGTAAGCCAGTCAATCAGCAGGCTTCCTCCCGGCTCCATCTTCTTTGATTAGTGTTGCGCGCAAGAGGATGCTGCAACACTAATCCTCAGGCTGCCGCCAGCTACTGCGGGAGTTGGAGACGTCATTGCGCTTTCAGCGCGATGACGTCTCCTACTCGGCAATAGTCGGCAGAAGCGGGAAATCTGAATCCCGCTCTGCTGACTGACAGCTGGGAGGGCGGAGTAAAGTCCTCCGCGTCTCTCAGCTGTTTTCAGCTGTTTCAGCCGATCGGCTGAGCGGAGGGAGGGGGGACAGACAAGGGCATACTCAGGGCATCATGACCACCTAAAAAAGCTTAGGTGGTCATGTTGCCTAGAGTATCCCTTTAATAAAACTGAATATTTAAATAAAAATTAATTCCCACCAATACTTATGGCAACATAATATCAAGAAATTTCAAGCCCCACAAGAAATTAGACTGCTATGTCCCGCTGGTAGAACTACAAATTCTTTCTCTTAGTGGCTGTCTTAAATACGTGGAGAGTTAGTAGGTTAACTAAAATAAATAATTTTGGGTTCATACATTTTATCTTCTCCTAGTTCCCTTATCACTCATTCATGGCACTCTTATTTAGACTATAGAGGTGCACAGAAGGCTCGCCTAAAGTACGAAAGCATATTCTAATGCTGGAAGAAATGGTCATGCCTAAGTCCTTTCCTACACTTTATGGATGTTCTTTTTCGGGTTCAGGATAAAAAAAACAAAATATTGACTATATCTCTGTATACACTTGTGTTTAAATGTCCAATTGGCTTGATGTCAAGGTAAGTAATTTTACCCAACAACACACAGAAAGCAGACAGTGCAAAAATAAAGGCAACATCCCTATACTACAGCTGGTCCTTATAATGGCAAACTAGATAAAAAAAATGGTCAAGGAAACAAGCTGAGGTCAGGACAACAGAGATACTCAAACCGTGAGAAAACAAAAGCCAAGGTCAAAGAGTGGAGAGGTACAGAAAAACAAAGGAAAACCATGGTCTGGTACATACTATAAGCAAAAAAATATGGAAAGCACTGAGGGGTAAGCAAAAATCACAACAGGGCACATAGCAAAGAGCCAGGAGATTTAATAAAGGCAGAAGCATGATCATTGGCTAGCATCACTTTTGAGCATTAACCCCTCAAGGATCAAGGGTCTTTAAAGTCAATGCATTTATGACGTAACAGTTGCGTCATTGGTCCTTAAGGGGTTAAAAGATGCATGACTAAAGTGGTCTGCAGGAGCTACAAGGAAAGGAAGCACTCGAAAACCACAACGATGTTGCATTATAAACGGTTATTGTGGACAAGTGCCTAGTGTCAAAATGCTAGATGGACGAGAACACGATCAGGATAAGATTCCACCATGTGCACATGGTTCGTCAGGGCGCGTATCATTGAAGGTAGAAGTAGGAGTTGTGACATTTGAGAGTGAGACTGATAATTTTAATGCAACGACTCGGAGGCTCCTATTTGCATTTCTTTCTTGCTTTATTAACAACAGCAGCAAAAAAACAGATAAAAAACTGTTCAATAAAGAAAAACGTCACACCCCTTCCTTCACATATCCTCCAATCCAGTTAACCTTTTCACCCAGTAAGACCGAGCAGAACCGGAAATCGTCCTCTTTCTTGCTGCTGGCGCAGGAGAGTTAAGTATGATTTTTCTCCCCTTCTGCGCTCAGCGTAATTAATCATCTTGACCTGGTCTCCGGCATTCCGATCCTGTAACTCGGAAGCCGGCTGGGTCTTTTCGCGCTCTGCATAGACTGTGCTCTGCACCGCTCCCTCTACACGCTTTTTTTTTTTAAACTTGCCTTCCGCTCCAGCGTTCCCCCGCGGCCGGATCTATTTCTGGCCGCGGAGGCTCCTACACGAGACCTCACGTGACCTCACATACGGCGCGCCATTCTCCCCGCGCTTTTCTGCCGCTCGCTGAAGCCCGCTCCCCCATCCATCACGATGCCGGCCAAGCAGAAAAAGCAGAGATCCCCCTCACCCTCTGAGGACTCAGACTCCGGGGACACATCGCACAATCCTGACTCCCCCCGTGAACAGGCAGAGACACCCGTTCCACAGCCCGACCCTAACCTTAAGCTCATGGGCCCCTCTCCAGACCCTCTGGATCCGCAGGTACAGGCCTCTATATCGGCTGCAGTAAAAGCGGAGGTGGCCTCTATGTCACGCTCCTTTGATAACTCCATCCAGAATGTATTGGCAGCCGTTCAGGCTTTGCAGCCCCCACTGATACCTGCCACCCCGGCTTCCAAGTCGGTTGTGGGGCCTTCCACTGGCCAGGCAGATGTTTTGCCCCCCTGTCGGGTGGGTAAAAAGGCGACATCCAAGACGGATCGCTCGTCTCGAGGGGCTGGCATCCCTGCATTACTGCCTCAGCCAAAATCCCATATAGTGCCTTCCAAACGGGCCCCAACCCCACGGGCACCGGCACCTGTCGCTCACAAACGACAAAAAAGGGCTGTGACGTCCACTCCTCAGGAGTCAGACAGGGAAGGTGGTTATACCTCTCCCAATGATGACCCCGAAGGTCTGTCGACCGGGGATGAAGGTGATGATGAGGTGGAAATTCACGCTCCTTACGATGAGCTGTTTGACATGGAGGACCCCACGGCACCCCCCCCTACTGGGACGGAGGCAGCCGTTATTTATGACCCGCAAGGGGACCCCCTTTTACCCCGAGGAGTTACAACACCCAAATTCCTCTGCCTGGTCCCCCAGGCCTCATATTGAAAAGTGGCTGGATGACCGCATGCGGCGTCCCATGGACAAAGCCACCCGTAACCGCCTCAAGGCTGAATGCCCGCGCCCCACCACCTCTGGCAAGGCATGCCTCACGCCACTAGTGGACCCAAAATTCCAAAAGTTCATCACCAGACACGGGTGGTCCGCGAAGGCGGGTATAGACCACGCATTTAGAAAATGTCAGGACAAACTCCTTGATTCCCTGGGTCCCTTGACGCGCCTCTTTAACATCACAGAGGACGCTAAGGCACAGGGTGTTACCCTTGATCCCCTGATAGTTAGAGGCTGGCTGCAACGCTCTCTATGCTTTATAGCCGACACCAATGCTGCTATATCAGCGGAGCGCCGCCGCTCCATTCTGCTGAAAGTTGATGGCCACCTCACTGAGATCGCAGATTCAGACCTGGGCAGTAAGGCTCAGGGCCTCCTTTTCGGAGACACCTACGTCAAAGACATGGGTACATATGCGAGTACTTTCACCTCCCTCGATAAGGTGTCCACCTCACTTAAACGGGTCTTCAAGGGCCGCGTTTTTGACAGGGCCGGTGGCAACAGGGGGCGCCCCCCGGCCGAGCTGGATCTTCCTTTACCTACAGATCCTCAGATGCCCCGAATCAACGACCCTCTGCTAACTTCCAAGGAGGCAATCCGTATTCCTACTCCTCCAGTGGTTTATTCCCCACTCGCTCCCGCTTCTGGCGTGGCAGAGGAGGTCGTGGCGGCCGCGGTCCTTTTGCAGGACGTCGTCCACAAGGTAAGAGTACCTCCCAACTCCCAATCCCCGCACCTCACGGCCGTGGGTCACATTGCCGCATTCCACGAACACTGGATGGACATTACATCCGATCCTTGGGTACTCCAAACCGTACAGGGATTTCACATAGAATTCACCCAAACCCCGGTTCAGCTGATCCCCCGGTCCCTTACCGCCTCCCTACCGAGAACTCTCACATCGTAGAACAAGAGCTACACGACCTAGCGAAAAAAGGCGCAATAGAACGGGTCCCTTTCCAAAACCCGGGTTATGTCAGCAATATTTTTTTGGTGACAAAAAAAGGGGGAGGCATGAGACCGGTGATCAACTTAAAAGAACTCAATACCTCAGTCCTATGCCGACACTTCAAAATGGAGGGTTTACAGGACCTTCCGTCAACTCTACTCCAAGGAGACTGGCTGGCGAAAATCGACCTGAAGGACGCTTATCTGTCAGTTCCGGTGGCTCTGGAGTTCAGAGATTTCCTTCAGTTCCGCTGGGGTCCGGACCTCTGGAGATTCTCCAGTCTTCCCTTCGGACTCTCGTCCGCACCGTGGTGTTTCACCAAACTGTTGAAACCCGTGGTGACGGCGTTACGGAAAAAGGGTGTTCGTCTCATTATATACCTAGACGACATCCTCCTCATGGCTCCCTCAGCGCCACAACTCCAGGTCCACATACTATGGACCACTCAATTACTACAGAACCTAGGGTTCCTTATCAATTGGGAAAAGTCGGTGGTGACTCCGACGCAGTGTTTGGAATTCCTGGGGCTGACCCTCGAGTCACAAACAATGCGCCTCAGTCTTCCCCCCAACAAATTAACTGTCATCGAGAAGGAAGCGAGGTCTCTGCTCCGGAAATACACTTTCCCGCTCAGATCCTTAGCTCGCATGATTGGCCTTCTGACCGCGGCTCGCCTGGCGGTACCCCCAGCCCCCCTTCATTATCGGGCCCTCCAACGCCGGAAGGCCCATTTCCTCCGAGGGGGGGCTCTATATGTGACTCCGGTGACCCTCTCATTGGAGGCTCGCTCGGATTTACAGTGGTGGATCGAGAACCTCCAATATTGGAACGGCAAGGACATCCTTCCTCCTCCACTATCTCTGGTGATCGACTCAGACGCGAGCCGCTCTGGGTGGGGGGCGCGTTGCGGTCCCCTAGAAACAGGAGGAGGTTGGTCACGGGACGAACGTCTCCTACACATAAATTGCCTGGAACTCCTGGCAGGCCTTTTCGCGATTCAGTGTTTCGCGAGAGGAGAATCAAATTGCACCATCCTTCTACGGATGGACAATTTTCCTGCGATACGCAACATCAATGGCCTGGGGGGCCCCAGATCCCCGATGCTGACTCAGTTGGCAATGAGGTTCTGGGACCACTGCTTCCAAACCGGGTTTATGGTCCGTGCCCAATTTCTACCGGGCAAGGACAATCTTATAGCGGACTGGAATTCCAGACACTCGACGGATTCGGGAGATTGGCATCTGCTACCCGACACCTTCTCGAGTGTGCTGCGTCTCTGGGGTCCGTTGGAGACGGATCTATTCGCCTCCCGCCTCAACAGTCAGCTCCCAAATTTCTACAGTTGGCGCCCGGATCCAGACGCGCGGGCAACGGATGCGTTTTTGCAGGACTGGTCTCTGCACAGACACTATGCGTTTCCCCCGTTCGCCATGATTGGTCGAACGATGTCTCAGGTTCGGACTCAACATGCAACCGTGGTCCTGGTGACCCCGTTATGGAGGGGTCAACACTGGTTCCCGCCCCTGCTGGAACTATCAATAGACTTCCCGAGGATCTTGCCGTGGCGTCCGGATCTCGTGACAAACCCGGACGGCACGCCTCATCCTCTCATCTCGTCACGGTGTCCTCTTGTTGCGTGGTTGGTGTCGGGGGTCCCGGCACTGTCCCTGGCGTTTCGGACCGCACTGGCGAACTGCTGCAACAAGCCTGGGCCCCGGGCACGAGATCCCTGTACCGGTCCGCCTGGGGACGTTGGGTTCGCTGGTGCCTGGGAAGGGACGTGGATCCCTTTTCGGCCCCTGTGAACGTAGTGTTAGATTTCCTCACGGAACTTTTCGACGAAGGTAAAGCGTATCGCTCCCTTAACGCTGTTCGTTCGGCGATCTCCGCCGGTCATGTGGGATTTCAGGGTGTCCCTCTGGGCCGTCACCCGTTAGTGTGCCGTTTACTCCGCGCTGCACGTTTTTCACGTCCACCTACGCCGAAATACTCCACCACATGGGACGTGTCAGTGGTACTCCGATTCATAGCCGCCTGGCCCGACAACCCGGCATTATCATTACGACAACTCTCCGCGAAGTTGCTCATGCTGCTTTGCCTCTTCTCATGTAAGAGGGTGAGTGACGTGAGAGCCCTAGATTTCTATGGTCGCTCTTTTGGTCCCGACGGTGTCCATTTCGACGTCTCCCGTCGCACAAAAACGGCCATTACCTCCGTTTTCTATCCGACGTTGCCTGACCGTCCGTTATTGTGCCCTGGGCGTTGCCTCCGGGAGTATGAAGTTCGTACTGCGTCTGTACGCAGTGCTACCGCTTCACCCCTGTTTGTCTCGTACGTTTCCCCCCACCGTCCAGTGACGTCCTCGACGCTTGCCCGCTGGCTACGGTGGCTGATGGGTCTTGCTGGGGTGGATATCGCTCGTTTTGGTGCCCATTCGACTCGCAGTGCCATGGCATCCTCTGCCATGGCGTCTGGGTGTCGTCTCGAGGACCTTATGAAAGCGGCTGACTGGTCTAGGGAATCGACCCTCCGGACCTTTTATTTGAAACCTGTCTCGCATTGGTCTTCTGCCGTGCTAGATGGGCTTTAAATATGCAAATAGGAGCCTCCGAGTCGTTGCATTAAAATTGTTGAATTTTCCTAGTTACTATGACGGAAAGTTCGAATTTTAATAAATAAGACTCGGAGGCGAGTATTTCCCGCCGCTCCCGCCCTTTTGTTACTGTGGGTGGGTATTTTTTCCGTCACCTGCCGTGTTTTTTTCTGGCATTGATTGCATTTTTCCATGGCTCATCCTGGTGTTTGTCTCTTCCTCTCTTCACAGCCTACTAGTTGCCTCCTGCCCGACTTCCTGGAGGTCGTTCCTTTGTTGGTTTTCCTGTTGCTCCGTTGAGTTTTTCTGTGCATCAAGAAAGAGGACGATTTCCGGTTCTGCTCGGTCTTACTGGGTGAAAAGGTTAACTGGATTGGAGGATATGTGAAGGAAGGGGTGTGACGTTTTTCTTTATTGAACAGTTTTTTATCTGTTTTTTTGCTGCTGTTGTTAATAAAGCAAGAAAGAAATGCAAATACTCGCCTCCGAGTCTTATTTATTAAAATTCGAACTTTCCGTCATAGTAACTAGGAAAATTCAACAATTATAATGCACAGAAGGATTGCCGACTGAGAGAATTGTTGCTGCTAGTCCACCTTTTAGGTCCTCATCTACACTTTTTTGGGTATTTTTTTATCTGCTTCATGATAAGGAGCATGAAAATAGACTGTGATCATTTTTACTATTTGTAAATAATAAATGTTCTATGTGGACACCATAATGGACACCATAATGATACGGGCTGCAGACTAGGCTTGTGCACCGATTTTTTTTTTCGGTTCGATTTTTCGGATTTTTAAACTTTTCGATTCGGCTCGTTTCAACCGATTTCTGTTTCGATTCGGTTCGGCTCGATTCGTTTTTCGTGTACATTTTTTTTTCGGAATATCGACCATTTTTCGTATTTTCGTGTCACTTTGCTCGTTTTTTTTTATCGGCTTTTCGTAATTTCGGAAATTTTCGTTTTTTCGGAACGTCTGTTCTCCTCATTTCAAAGCAATAAATTTTGATTTGACACATTTCAAGTCCATTCGAAAATATTTCGTTTCGGCTCGGAAAACTTTTCGGATCTGCCATTTTTGGATCTAAAAATTTTCGGAAATTCGGCCGCATCCGAAAACACGAATCGGGAAATTTCGTGGAAATTCCGAAACCCGAAACGCACATCCCTACTGCAGACACCCATCTCTCCAAACAACACACACTGGACTAAAGAATAAGGATTATACTGTTGACCAAATTTGTCTGCTGTAAATTAATTCGTTATAAAGGACAGGTATTTGTTTACAAATATTATCGCAATTACTTCACTGCGATTATAGCATTAACATTGCAGAATACTACAGAACTTCAAACATTTATATTTTGTTTGTTTGCTACAGATGTTCCTTTAAAAATGTCCCCAAATGTTTATCTTACATTAACAGATTTTAACTCACCCACATACAAAAACACGGATTTAGAGCAGTTAAGATACTGCAGCATCTAGATAAGCGTACAAAAAGCCTCAGTGGCCACCAATGAAAGGCTGAAAAATGATTGCGTGAACTTTACTAAAACAAATGTGTCCTCTGCGCCAGAAACCCCATGAATTCTCTTAATAGGAGCCTGCCACTGATTTGCCACTAATAGAAGCAGTAATCAAATCTGTCAAAATGACAAAGTTCATTCAAGGACTAATTTCAGCGGACATTCCCAGTCTATAAGTGCTTGAAAAAGAGAGAATTATGGAGGTCAGAGAGGGCATGATGGAAGAAGGATTTAAATGCGTCCTAAAAACTGGGCTATTATATAAAAAAGGTTAATGAAGCATAAGCGAAAGGCAGGAAAAGCTAGATTTCCAACATATTATTGGTGCTTTTTTATTAATCACATGCAGTAAATATTAAAGGTATATATCAATAATACCTTTAATATTTGCTGTAAGGTAACAAGTAATGAAATACAATGCAATACCACAATACATAAAGAAAGTGGCTCTATCCTCATTTTCCTACAGAGAACCGCAATTTCGGAATAACCTCCCAGAAGTCATCAAATCTTCCCCCAGTCTAAAGTCACTCAAGAACTCCTTATTAATATACCTCGATACAGAATGTACCTGTGAACATGTAACCTAGTGACTAAATTTCCTACATATTTATTTTCTGTTAATCTGTATATTTGTGTTTTGTTTTTATATCTTGCATGTATTCCTTTTTATTTCTGTAACGACTGTAACAATTCAATGTTCTTGAACCCAGAACTGTCACGGTTCCCTGATCCCACCACGCAGTCCTTAAAGCCCTACACTCCACAGAGCCCAAAAGCTACCAACAGGGTAGCCGTAGAAGAATCCCTAACTGTCTGGTCCTTAGAATTGGCCAGGTACTACTAGCTAGACAGAAAGGGTTAATCAAAGACAATGTCGTAATACAAAACCAGGTTAGCAATACGGGGGTAGTCAGACAAGCCAGAATCAGGAATACAGAGTATAGAATAGTCAAATGGAATAGCCGGGTCGATATCAGTGCAGAAGCGTAGTACAAGAAAATAGTCTAGGGCAACGGAAGGCAGAATAGTCAGAAAACAAGCAGAGGTCAATAACAGGTTAAATCATGAGAGAATTCGGGTACAAGGAGCTCAGGTATGAATAACCACGATCTGGCACTGCTTAGAAGGAACTGTTGGTTTTTAAAAGACCTTCACCAGACCACGCCCCCCTCTCAAGCCGCACCTCATGCAGCCATCTCCCTGCCTGTTTCAATTTAAACCGGGTGTTGGTGAGCGAGCAGCATCAGACATGCTGCCGTCAAGCACACCGGAAAGGCTGGAAGCCCCCAACGTTGCAAGAACATACTTGAAAATGAGGGAAATCTCAATGTATCCTTCCGGGGAAAAATACTTTATAAATAAATACATAAATGTCAAAAATCAGAATTATTTTATAAAGTTATATTAGAATGTGTATATACTGTATATACTGTGTGTATATATATATATATATATATAAATATATGTACTGCTGTATCAACTTTTATTATACCATATATTCACTCTGTGAAACTGCGCATCTCTGTACTTTTCTTGATCAAAAAAGAAAGTTTAAGCAGCTTTACAGGATTATTATTACTCAAAAGGTTTGCACAGGAGAAAGTCCAGGAAATGTTGGCACTTTCGACTCATTAACTTGACGATGTGTCACAATATCGTTAAAATGCCCTAGATTCTCCAAGTTCAATTTATTTAAAATTCATTTACTCAGGGACGGGTGAAACATTTTGATACAATTTTCATTAAACTTTGTGCTTTCAAATATAATCATTTCTATTTATATTGAAGCTACTATTTCTTAATACATGTGAATGTACACTTCTTACTGTATATCAATAGCAATCTGCCCCAGTTCTATACCAGGATGGAATGACCCATATACCTTTGTAATCTGCCATAATGCATTTATGGGTTGAGCTCTGTTACTGTATGCGCTCTCCGTATGGAAATATGACAGTATTTAAAGGGACGCACAAGGCACCAAACAGCTTCAGCATATTAGACTGCTGGGCATCATTTTAGAGATAGCATTAGGGTAAACCCGAATCCTAAAGGCAACCCTAACCCTAAAACTACGAGACAGTCAGGGTTAATCAAAGAGAATCGAAAAGTCACCGCACGTTCGGTGACTTTTCGTTCTCTTCAATTCGGTGCGATTTGGCAATCCCATTTCGGTGACCCTGCGGTGTAGTCAGCAAGCACCAGAGGGCCACCGTAATGCAGGGAAAAGTCGCCGCAAACCAACCGAAAACTCACCGCAAAACCTGGCGAAGGCTCACAGAAACCCACAAAAACATATGGATTAACCTCGCCGAAGACGCCGGAGAAACCTGAGCAGGAGCCGATCACAGTGCAGAGCAGCTTCCGGAAAAACCCGACACTGCAGACGAATGGTGTTTGAAAAGTTTGCAAACAAACTACTGAACGAAAATGTCTGAAATTTACATATGATCCAATGAATGACAATAAAAAGGGCTGTTACAGAAAAAAGAACAAATGTTTAAAAAAAAAAACAGAAACATTTTTTTCCAACAAAATCCCGAAAAATGCTTAACAGATCCTAAAAAATCTATAAATAAAGAGACTTTTTACTGCAGAATATTATAATAAACGGTTTATTAGATATTGGATTAAAACGGGATTATTTTTAACATTGAAGCCTATGGGATTCGCGTGAATAAATCTGCCGCACGAAACCACCGAATGGCAGGGCATTTCGGCAACTTTTCACTGCTGGTTTTTGTTCTCTGAATAGACAAAGCTATGGGGATTTCACTGCCCTCGAACAGGCACCGAACAGGCACCGTATGTGCAGGCAATTCGCCAACATTTGGCGAACTGCCTGCTCTCTGGATAGCCGAATGGCCAGGAAAGGTAACTGAACGCTGATTTTCAGCGTTCTGATACCTTTCGGCAGCCATTCAGATCTCTTTGAATAACCCTGAGTGTCTGCATTACCGGTGCCACCAAGTGGTCAAAGGGTGGTATAACAATGCAACACAGTCTAGAATAAAAAAAATTGTATGTGGTTTTAATTATACAGTTTTTAAATGGATCAGCCACTGCTTCTCTCCTCACAGTGGTATATCTCAATGCACTGGGAATAATAGAGTCTAGAGAAATGTGGTGAGAGCGGTGCTTCCTCCAAATGAAGAAAGCGTGGCTTTCTTTATACTCTTGTCTTCATGCCTCAAAAGAAATATAAAGGCAGAAACATAGTGCAGCCAGTTAAGGTAATGTACAAAAATAGTAAAGAGGGTTCAAACTCACGTTTGGTGGTGTCACAAATCGGACACCTGATTAGATCGCGGCCAGGAGAATTATAAAGGGTAATGGGTCTCCTCTCAGAGGTCCAACATCTGCTGCGTTCCTCTGCACAGATGATCACTGGGACCAGAGTTTTAAAAGTTTAAAAAATTATTTATTAAAATACAATAAAATACAATACAGCCGAGACGCGTTTCACGATGAAATCGCTTCCTCAGTCGGTGTATATGTTCAGAAAGTCTTATGGTGCCTTTAAATAGTCCCTGTTGTGATGTTGTCTGTTAGTATTATCAAAATGAAAGTGAATCAGCTCTTTGTTGGCGGCTATCGGTGGGTGTGTGCGTGACCTTGACGCATGTGCGCCGATAGCCGCCAATGCAGAGCCCTTATAATTCTGCCACAGTCACATCAGGCGTCCAATTTGTGACAACACCAGATGTGAGGTTGAACCCTCTTTACTATTTTTGTACATTACCTTAATTGGTTGCACTATCAGGGTTATTCAGAGAGTGTGAAAAGCAGGAGAGTGACTGGAGAATGAAAAATTCTAGGTCAAAATAGCTGATTTGGAAAGTGAGATGAAAGGGAGAATTTTTCTGGTTTGGCTATTTTGACCTAGAATTTTTCATTCTCCTGCTTTTCACGCTCTCTGAATAACCCTGTATGTCTCTGCCTTTATGTTTCTTTAGAGGCATGAAGACAAGAGGATAAAGAAATCCATGCTATCTTTATTTGGAGGAAACGCAGGTCTCCCCACATTCCTCTAGACTAAACCTAAAAGTAGAATAACGGTTTAAGACTAAATTAAGACTAAAATTAAGAGGATTTAAAAATTTTACATTTTTAGATTATGGGTGAATTAAATTTTGATAGCTTCCAGAAAATGCTCTAATTCAACTGCTCCTCAAAACTTTGATTGCTCCCAAAAACAATGCAAAGCGACAAGTTCATAAGCATACGAATTGGGGTGTCCTTTTTATTATTCAGTGACTTTATCATCATGTCATTTTTCAAAGCGTCCACAAGATGGCCTCATTAGGATGGTAAGCCAGAGTTCTTACAGTACAGAACTGTCCCAGCAGTCTGGATTTTCACAACACACTATCCTCCATAAAAAGGTTTTGGTGGTGTAGAATGGTTCAGTTGTCTTGTGTTTGATTTATTTCGGCCCAGTGGCTTAAATCTGGACCTTATATAGGTAAACTAAAAAAATGGTCGGAGCTGTGGCAATTGAGTTTTGATGTGGATAAGTGCAAGATAATGCACCTGGGACGTAAAAACCCAAGGGCTGAATATAGAATATTTGATACAGTCCTAACCTCAACATCTGAGGGTTGGGATTTAGGGGTTATTATTTCAGAGGATCTAAGGGTAAGTAGTCAATGTAATAGAGCAGCAGGAAATGCTAGCAGAATGCTTGGTTGTGTAGGGAGAGGTATTAGCAGTAGGAAAAGGGAAGTGCTCATGCCACTGTACAGAGCACTGGTGAGACCTCACTTGGAGTACTGTGTGCAGTACTGGAGACCGTATCTCCAGAAGGATATAGACATCTTAGAGAGAGTTCAGAGAAGGGCTACTAAAATGGTGTATGGCTTGAAGGAGAAAAGTTACCAGGAAAGGCTTAATGATCTTAACATGTACAGCTTGGAAAAAAGACGAGACAGAGGAGATATGATAGAAACATTTAAATACGTAAAGGGAATCCACAAGGTAGAGGAAGGGAGTATATTTAAAAGGAAACAAAGTAGCAAAACAAGAGGACATAGTCTTAGATTAGAGGGGCAAAGGTTTAAAAGTAACTAGACATGTGCACAGCACAAAATTTCGTTTTGAACTAATGGATTAGTCCTAAAATGCAATTTATTTAGTTGCTAAAGAAATTCGTTTTCAGTTCTTTAGTATGAAAACTAATTTCATTCATCCGAAAACCAGTGGATACAATTACTATTGTAGTGGTTCCTCAGAGGGCTGAGATCGCTACTTGTTACAGTATCTCTCACTCTCAGCACAATGTGGGCCATATTACATAGTTGGTGCTAACTTAACCAGAGCTGTTGTAAACTTCCCAGAGCCATTATAGCCTATGGAGGTTTTCAGTTTACAACTGCTCTGGTTAAGTTAGCACCAACATTGTAATACTGCTCCGTGTCAGGCAAAGCTGTTACAGCAACTGACTGCTGCTCATCACAGCGCTCAGAGTTTCAGTAAAACTAGTAAATAATATTTTTTATATATAAGAGGTTAGAACAATATTATTTCCTTGTTTTACTGCAACTCTGAGAGCTGTTACAGTCAGTTACTGTAACAGCTGAGCCTGATACATTGTACTGAGAGATAATGTAACAAGCAGCCGATCTCAGCGCTCACTGCCTCTGAATTTAAAGGGCTAAAAAAAAGGCTCCTCTCTGTATAATGTTTAGAACATCCTCCTGCATTAATTAATACCCCTCTCTGTATAATATATAGAACATCCTCCTGAATTAATTAATGTCCCTCTCTGTATAGAACATCCTCCTCAATTTATACCTTTCTCTGTATAATGTATATAACATCCTCCTGCATTAATACCCCTCTCTGTATAATGTATAGAACATCCTCCTGCATTAATTAATGCCCCTCTCTGTATAGAACATCCTACTGCATTGGCATGTGGAGGGTGTAGAACTTTGGATGTTGCGCTCTTCATTGCTGATCTCCTTCACTCATCAATGTAATATCACAAAAAGAACTGAAACTAAAATGTAGTGCATTTTATTTTAGTTTCTTTCGTTTTTTCTACTGAGCAGTTTCGTTTCTCTTGAGTCATACAAAAACTAAATTATCCCAAAATTCAGACTAAATCGTTTTAGTACTAAAACTAATGCACATGTCTAAAAGTAACATCAGAAAGCATTATTTTACTGAGAGGGTGGTGGATACATGGAACAGTCTTCCAGTTGAAGTGGGAGAGGCCAAAACAGTAATTGAATTTAAGCAAGCATGGGATAGGCGTAAGGCTATCCTAAACAAAAGATAAATCCAGGTAAAGTATCCATGTAATTGGGCAGACTAGATGGGCCGAAAGGTTCTTATCTGCCGACATTTTTCTATGTTTCTATGTTTCTATGTTTATACGGCAGATTTTCAGCCATTTTTCAGTCTGGGAGATTCAAATGCAGTTTTACTGGAAGTTCCATTCTTGATAAATATTCGGATCAAATATCAGCTGTCCTGGCTATATTTTTTCATTGGAAATATTGGCTATATTGATTTGATTTAAATTTATCGAAAATTTCAAATGCTGCACATGGTGATAAATGGAATTTCAGGCATGGAAATAGAAAGAATAAGACTGAAATCTGGTTTTAAACATCAGATATTTGTAATAGTCATATATGTAATAGTAATATTGATAGGGAGTAGTGATTAATATTCATGTCATTAGTTGATTGATACAGACATGTCAGAGCGATTTATATTATGGCACAGTCAAAATATTATAGCACGATCACTTTAAGAAGGCCAATTTTACTTACGCATAGCACCTTTCAAGATTCATAAGGGTTAGTATTGGCACTATACTACATTTATATATTGTAAGAGGTTGAAATAGCGATAAGTCTAGCAATTATTGATAGGGAGTATTGGCCAGCCTATAGGCCTTAGTTTATAGATATAAAAGGATATGTTAGACCGATTTATATTATACATAATTATATAGTATTTAAGCAACATAGCACTTTAGTTTAAAGAAGGTTTAAAATTTCCTATATAAGTGTGTCACTGTAAGTACATAAATGTTAAATCTATGACAGATAAAGTTTAATGAGCGTCATATCTATTTAGATTTGATAGGGAGCACAGTCAAGATAGCATGGCTATAGTGGAAGGATATAGATATGCCAGAATGATAGGTGGTCTTTGATAATGGGGCGTTAATGCTGGGGTACGCCGCCCTCTCTTGACAAGGATTAGCGCAATGTTTTTTCCGCGTTCCAGCTTGGAAAGCGATACCCAGCACGCAAGCGCCAAGATGGCGGAGCTGACTTAAGGATGCGATGCATCATGGTAGTTATAACATGCCAAGGTGGTGGACGCGGCCGAAGTGCCTCTATCAGGGTTATCCAAAGAGATCTGAATTGCTTGAGAAAGGTAACCGAACGCTGAAAATCAGCGTTCGGTTACCTTTCCTGGCAATTCGGCTATCCAGAGAGCAGGCAATTCGCCAAATCCTGGCGAATTGCCTCCACATACGGTGCCTGTTCGAGGGCAGTGAAAACCCCCATGAAAAAGCACTGCTTCGGCTATTCAGAGAACACAAACCAGCAGTGAAAGGTTCCCGAAATGCCCTGCCATTCGGTGGTTTAATTCGGCAAGTTAATTCAGGAGAATCCCATAGGCTTCAATGTTAAAAATATTCCCGTTTTAATTAAATATCTAATAAACCGTTCATTATAAAATTCTGCAGTAAAGAGTCTCTTTATTTATAGATTTTTTAGGATACTTTAAGCATTTTTTTTTCTGTAACAGCCCTTTTTATTATCATTCCCTGGACCTCATATGCAAATTTCAGACATTTTCGCTCAGTAGTTTCTTTGCAAACAGCTTTTCACTTTCAGATTCATACAAACTGTTTTGCTAATTTATTCACCTCCCTCTGTCTGCGGTGTCGGCTTTTTCTCGGCTTTTTCCGGCGGCTTCGCTGCGTGTGATCAGCTGCTGCTCGGGTTTTTCCGGCGTCTTCGACGGGTTAATCCAGATGTTTTTGCAGGTTTTCAGCGTGCATTCGCTGGGTTTTACGGTTCGTTTTTGTCGGGTTTGCGGCAGCCTTTCCCTGCAATTCGGGACCCTGTGGTGTTTGCTGAATACACCGCAGGGTCACCGAAATGGGATCGGCAACACGAAACGAATTCAAGAGAACGAAAAGTCACCGAACGTGCGGTGACTTTTCGAATCTCTTTGGATAACCCTGTATGTATCATAACCTTTACTTCCGCGTGTCAGGGTGGTAAGCGGCGAAAATGCGCAAGCGCAAAGATGGTGGATTAACAATCGGCCCGCGCATGTTTTAAATTATTTTAATTTGGTTTTAATTGACTCATTAAAGGATTTATTGGGACTATTTGGACATTATATAAGGAAGCAGCAGACATAACACTAGTGATACTAGCTGAAGAAGCTCTATGGGGCGAAACGCGTTCTGGTAATATCGTTTTAATTTATGTATGTATCAAATGTATTTTAAACTACTGCTGCTTCCTGGAAATTGCTTCTAAAGAAGGTTCTCGGAATTGCCTTACAATTCCTATGCATCATCCTTGGAGCCAATTGCGGCTCAATAATATGTGAGTGTTACGTCAGCACATATCCGCCTTAATTATACCCTACGGTATTACACTGGGGAGTGCCCTGGTATTTTTTTGTTACCCACTGCAGGGGAAATCGGTTGAAGACAACGAATACATCTGGGGTAAATGGGCGCCTGAACATATCTAAAGACCCATAAGGTTATTCATCCTAGAGCCTGGGTTAGGCTCAGAAATATGTGAGTTGGACATCTGCCTTATACTCCCTTCTTTTGCTGAATTTACGTATTGTGCAATCTGTGGCCTTTCTTCTCTTATAGTGTATCTGATCTACATATAAGGAGTGAATCCTGGAAGAGTTAAGAAGAAACACTGATGGACATGTGTGGTGCCTAATCACGTTTACCAGTCCTAGATTGGTGCTCCGTTGTTTATACTTTCCATTTGTAATAGTCATGTTTAAAAGGCACACATCTGAATGACGGTAGCCAAAAATACGATTTTTCAGCCGTTTTATTGACTAGTTTTCTTCAGACCAGTGGCATTTTTCGAATATCAGCTCCAGGTGAATCTTTTCATTGAATCAATCGATATTTCAAAAAAAAAATATTGATTGCACGCAGGCGATATTTATTTTGAAAAACCGACTGATAGAATTAAATCTAGCCCTGTTAGGGTTTTTTTTAACCCTTTCGCTGCTGAGGCATTTCCCGCCTCTGTGCTGAGGTAATTTTTACCGGTTTCGCTCATCATGTTTAACCGCGTTTTGAAGCCTTATTTTATTATATGACCCAGACATATTATATATTGTTCTTTCTGGCAGACTCGGCAGATTCATAATATGTCATTATTATATGTATACGTTATGTCCTGTCTGTATATTATAACAAAATATGCAATAAAATTAGAATTTTCAATAATTTACAAAGTGTAAAGTGTTTTTTTTCACATTTTAACATGCGATTGTTTGCGGTTATATTTTCTATGGGGTGCGCTTGTTAAAAAAATTAGAAATGGGGACTCGTTACATTTTTTTGGGGGAAAATTTCGCTATTTTTAACAAACGCACCCCATATAAAAATCGTTAGTGCAGCATCATTGTTCACATTATAAATTAAATGAGAACAATATTGCTGCATTAACAAAACAAATAAAAAATAAAAAACTTGTTTATTTTTTTTTATTATTATTTTTTTTATTTATTTTTTATTTTATTTAAAAAAAAAAAAACATTTTAAAACTTATTTCATGGTCATGTTTGGTATCGCTGGAAAGGCCATGCTCTGGCCGATCCAACGATATCAAACATTAACCCCTAGCTGCCACGGATCGGGAGATAGGGGGTTCATTAGAACCCCCTATCTCCACCATTGGTGGCAGCTATGGGTTAACTCCAGGACTGGCGTCATCGTGCTATGCACGATGACGCCAGTCCTCAGGGGGAGTCCCCGGAGGCTTGGCTGACATCCAAGATGTCAGCCAGCTCCAGGAAAGGATCACGAACCGGCGCTTTTCGGCGCCGATTCGCGATCCGGCCCCCATGGGGTTAATGCCAGGTACCGTTAGGAAGGACAGGCTGTGCCCTTCCAAACGGTGCCTGGCATTAAGCTCAGGACCCCGGTGATCGGGAGGGAGAGAGGTCCGAAGGACCTCCCCCCCTCCCTTTCAGGCGCCTCCTCTGCACACGCGGGGGGGCGCCTGAAATAGATGTCATCGCGCCGCCGTGATGACATCTATTGTGCCTGCGGCGGTCCCGGAATGACGGGCTGACATCCAAGATGTCAGCCCGCACCAGGGGGCACAGCGATCTGCCGGAATCCGGCCGATCGCAGGCTGCTTTGGGAGGACGCGCTCAGCACGTCTTCCGCAGCCAACCCTTCCTGTGGCAGGACGCGCTGAGCGTGTTCTCTGCAGCGAAGTGGTTAAAGCATAAAACAAGATAACATTTTTATGATAGTATCTTAAAATTGGCTTGAAAAATGAACAAGCATTTTTTTAACACAACTTCCACTTCTGTGTCTTAAATATTAACCCCTTCACACCCAAACTTAAATTATCTTGATCTTGCATTTTACTTTACTGAAAAGCACTCACTAGCATATCAAAACCCAATTTTCACACCTTGTTAAAGCCTGATTACTGTGCCCCCTGTGGAGAAATGAATTCCACTGTCTCATCTCTCTCCAGGCACCCTGCAAAGAGATTAAACAAGATGTAATTAGCATCCCCAATCCTCACTGTAACAAAAACTTCAAACACATTACTGTTGCAGTGCAACAGTCAGGTAGAAGTCAGAATACAGGGAGAGCTCTGGGTCATTCACTGCTTTACAGGGTTAACATTCAAGGAGTTTTAATGTGTTAAAATCCCTATACAGTACAGTTACAAGGTGTCCTTGTAATCTGAATATACAGGCATATGTCACATACAGACATTATTTTTATATTCTATTGATATTTTTTGGAAGCTGCATTGCTAATAATCTCATTAAGATCACTACAAACCCCCATAAGCAGGAGATCTGACTAATATTATTTTTTATCTTTAAAACAGTTACAGTATTTAACGCAAAGTCTTTCTGCCTGTATGCTGATCATGCAGACCCCGCGTGACATTCTGCAAAATAAGGGACAACACCATCTTGAGTTCAGGATCTTTGTTGCAACAATATTTCTGTAATGGTTAAAATATATGAATAATTAAAAATGAGCTAATTTACATTATGTTAATCCTTTAACTATCTCAGAAAAGCAGCCTCTGTGAAAATTTATATTTTATCCTATATTTGTTAACTTTGCATCTTGTAGGGGTTATTTAGAGAGAGTCGATCTGGCCTGAAATGGCACCCCGTGGAATGGCACCCCGTGGAATGGAATTTTCCCCGTATGGTGCCATTTCGGGGCCATTCGGCTATTCAGAGAGCAGACAGTGCGGCAAATTTTGGCGAACTGCCAGCACGTACGGTGCCTGTTCGAAGGCAGTGAAATCCCCCATAGAGAAGCAATGGTTAATCTATGCAGAGAACACCGAACAGCAGGAAAAAGTTGCCGAAATGCCCTGCTGTTTTAGAATCACCCAAGTTCATTTCGGTCACAGAAATTTTTGTTTACCAGTGTTATTTATTGATTTTTTTAGGATCTTGAAGGCATTTTTCGGAATTTTTTCGACAAAATTTTCTAAAGTTTTTTTTTATTAACGGATTTTCTTTTTTCTGTAACAGACCTTTTTATTATCATTCATAGGACCTTATATGTAAATTCCAGACATTTTCGTTGAGTAGTTTTTTTGCAAACAGCGTTTTAACTTTGAAAGTTTCAAATTTTTTTCTTTTTACCCCGTTTGTTGGCTTGTCAGCTTTTTCCGGAGGGGCCCCTGTGGTGAATGCTGAATTCACTGTAGGATCGGGAAATTTGATTCCCCAAAGTGCAGGGAACGAGAGCACTAATGTACCCACAAAGTGGCTTACTTATAGAGGACAATGTTTTACATGTTGTAATAGAGATGGAGAAAGAAAGACACCCTTCCTTTTTATTTAGTTAAAGAAATTAGCCTATTTTTAAATAACCCGTGAACCATAATTTTACCCGTCCAGTCTCTCACAGGTCATTGTCTGTGCACAGCAAATGATTTGTGCAGCTGCCTTCTGTTGAGAAATCAGGCAAGGGTACTTGGCTGTATTTATTCCGGGCCAGTTGCTTTCTCTTTGATTCTGAATCAGCAAATCCATATGAGTATCTCTATTAAATATTTCCATCCATTAACCTCCCTGGCGGTCTAATTTTTTCAAAATTTCGTGCCTATAAGCGTCTCAATTTTTTTTTAAAAGAAAGGTGTTTTTGTACATAGTTAGCCTGTAATAATTAGGAATCACGCACTGAAATCCGTGTAATCAAGAGTCCTTACTGGTAAAATCCTTTATAAATAAATTAATTAATTAATTTAAAAAAATGAGTAAATACACGGAGTCCGATAAAGTTTGAAACACGACATAATAATTTATTATCCAAAACAATGCAAATAAATGATATTCAATAAAATACAACAAAAAACACTGAAATCTGTCTTGAAAACAAGGGTGAGAGGATATATGGTCTATTTCTTATCCTGTACTGCCACTTAGTGGCCATTCATAAACATTGCACTTAACATTTTACACTGTAGAATCCAATTTTTCTAAGTTTGCTACTAGTCCCGCCCCCCCTGCATCGTGTGACTTGCAGGGAGCCTTCCAGGAAGCAGGGAGCCGCGATCACACTGCGAGGGACAGCGAGGGAGACAGGAGGAGGTGAGTATGCATCCAGCCCGAGTGTGGCTCGGGGTTACCGTTCACAGTAGGGAAATTTAACCCCGAGTCACACTCGGAAATACCGCCAGGGAGGTTAAGAATGTTTAAAATATCTTAAGTTTCTTTGATGGGTTAAAACCTGAAAATACTCAAAACTCTAAGAATTACACAAACCTTTAAGATTATCTTCTAACCAAGGGAACTATTGCTGCTGTAATTAGCAATGGTTACATTAGATTTACCGCATAATTATAACTGTTGAAATACAGGTCTTCAGTATGTCTCCTTTAGTTACTTTTGTTACAGTGTCATTAAATGTTTACAACAAAGTCAGGACAGGCAAATACATAAGGGGCTATTCACTGACATTTCGGTGCTCTCTCGTTCCCCGCACTTCGGGGAATCAAATTTCCCCTCCCTGCTGTGAATTCAGGAAAAAACAAAAAACACTGCAAAACTGCCGAACTTATCGGATCCGATTAGATACAATAAAGCGTTGGGAACACACTGAAATTATCAGATTCGATTATTTTGCCTGTTTTGCAGCATTTGTTTTTTAAAATATCTGCAGAAAATATTGGTTCCGATCTGATGCGATAAATTATCGAATCGGATCCAATAACCAGCTGAACCCGTCTGGACAAAGCCGATGATCCGCCGAACACAGAGACGACCAGCAGCTGGAAAAAGCCGACAATCCTACTGTTAATATTTTATGCTTGTATCTATCTATTAATATTTTGGCTGTTTGTTTTTTTCTTGCTAAATGTATTCTCTGCTTTATTAAACCCATGCTCCCATATAGCTGCCCCTCCCCCTCCCCAGGTCGTCAACAAATTTACTCTATACAGCCCACACGATCTGACTCTGCAAATTCTTTCTTCCAAAGCCCGGCCACACACTCACATCCCCCTCAGCCACAGAGCCTGCTTCTGGACTCTGCTATCCCACCCACCCAGTGCTGGTCTGAAATTTGTAGCTTACTTTCCAGCTGCTTCCACTTTGCAAATCACCCTAATTAATCCAAGGTTCTAGCCCTTCCCATGATATGTTAATCTGTATATTTGTGTTTTGTTTTTAATAGTTCGCATTTTATTACTTTGTATTTCTGTAACAACTGTAACCACTCAATGTTCTTGAACCCAGGACATACTTGAAAACGAGAGAAATCTCAATGGTTTCAGCAGATTTAGTCAGGCGAATCCTATAGGTTTCAATGTTAAAAATATTAATGTTTTTATTCACTATATAATAAACCGTTAATTCTTTTAATACGCAGCAAAAAGTCTATTTATTTATTTATTTTATTAGGGTCTTTTAGGCATTTTTCGGGATTATTTGGCAAAAAAATTCCCAACTTTTTTAAATAGCTTTTTGTTTCTGTAACAGACCTTTTTTATTATTCAAAGGACCTTATAAGTTAATTCGAGACATTTTCGTACAATAGTTTTTCTGCAAACAGCGTTTCAACTTTGACACTTTGAATCGTTTGTTTTTTTGTTCCTGGTAAAATCCTTTGCAAAATCCTTTGCAAAATAAAAATAAAAATGGGAAAAAAACAAAAAAACAAACGATTCAAAGTGTCAAAGTTGAAACGCTGTTTGCAGAAAAACTATTGTACGAAAATGTCTCGAATTAACTTATAAGGTCCTTTGAATAATAAAAAAGGTCTGTTACAGAAACAAAAAGCTATTTAAAAAAGTTGGGAATTTTTTTGCCAAATAATCCCGAAAAATGCCTAAAAGACCCTAATAAAATAAATAAATAAATAAATAGACTTTTTGCTGCGTATTAAAAGAATAAACTTATTATTATAGTGAATAAAAACATTAATATTTTTAACATTGAAACCTATAGGATTCGCCTGACTAAATCGGCTGAAACCAACGAACAGCCGGGCATTTCACTGATTTTCCACTGCTGTTCGTTGTTCTGTGAATAGATTAACCATTACTTCTCTATGGGGAGTTCACTGCCGTCGAACAAGCACCGGTTTTGCTGGTAATTTGCCAAAGAAAAATTCATTCGGCAGATTTATTCAGACGAACCCCATAGGCTTCAATGTTAAAAATATTCCCGTTTTTAACCAGTGTCTAATAAACCGTTAATTATTTTAATCTTCAACGAAAAGTCTCTTTATTTATAGATTTTTTAGGATCTTTTAGGCATGTTTCGGGATTTTTATGTAAAAAAAAATTTAATAGTGTTTTTTTTTCTGTACCAGACCTTCCATTCATTCAGATCATTCATAAGACCTTATATGTTAATTTAAGACATTTTTGTGCTGGAGTTTTTTTGGAAACAGTGTTTCAATTTTGACACTTTCAATTGTTTTTTTTGTTGTTTTTTCCCATCCGGCGACATGTCGGCTTTTTTTGCAGCTGGTTGGCGCTGTGCTCAATGGCTGCGTTTGGCAGCTGTCTGGCGTATGTCTGGTGGGTTGGTGTCAGCGGGCGACAAGTTTGCGGTGGGTCTGCAGCAGGTTGGCGGCGACATTCGGTGGTCAATTCCCTGCACTTCGGGGACCCTGAGCTTGTCACAACATGCCTCTTTGTTAGATATTCTGTTGTGTTGATTTTTTTTTAGCTGTTGTTAACCCCTTCACTACTGGTCCATCTTAACCCTATTCACTACCAAGATCAAGATATCTCTCTGGCTTCAACAGGCATCATACGTGCCCCGATATCGAGATATCTCAGTCTGGCGATTTGCAGCCCAAAATCAAATGAAATTTGTGTGCAGCAAACTAATTTTGTTTGCTTTTGGGCTGCAGTAGGTGCCCCCAAAGTTTAAGCCCTGTTGGCCTAATGCCCAAAGACCTAAAACTGTGTAACTTCGTCTGATGATGTCCTTACATCGGGCTTTCAGCAGCCGATGCAGGGAAAAAAAAGAAGAAAATAAACCAGCCGTTCAAACTGCTGCAACTCAATTTGGCAGTAGATGGGTTAACATAGGTGATTTACAGTAAGAAATACAATTGGTATAAACTCAAATATTTCTTAATGCATAATTCATTTAAAATGATTCTTCAAAAAAAACACTGGTTTCTGACAATGTTTGTTTGGAAAATCACTTGGTAGTGAAGGGGTTAAATAAATAATCCTTAAGGTTAAAACGTTTCTGGCAAAGTATGACATCGATAGAAAATGTAGAATTTAAGTTTTCGTAGTAAATGGTAACAATTGGTGAAGGGTCTGAATATTTTAGCAAAACATTCCATCCAAGCCAATTTTCGGAAAGTTTTTTTCTCTACCAATGTAGCAGTTGGACATGATATGTTTAATGAATTGACATAAGCGGTCTGTTATGATCAAGTGAACAAAGCAATTTATTTTCTTTCTTGTCTAAATGCAGATTAAACTACTTTCCTGTTAACAGCTGTTGACATTACTGGGCATTAACAGAGGAAACTGCCAGAACTGATCTCTATCCCACATACAAATAATGGCTTGTGATTACAGCTTCAAAAGAAGGGGAGCAGTTAATTCTGAAAAAGAATTGATGTTTGATTCTCTTTTAGGTGCAAATAATTCATTAATCACAGAGTTTTAAAAAGGTAGGCCCATATTACATTTATGGTGCTAAAACAGGGACACGAAGGCGGAAAACCTGAGCCTGCAGGTTTCCCCATAACGTCCCCTTTTTAGCACCATATTTCATGGCAGGTGCTAATTCAGCAGCCTGTCCCATAATGCAGCGCTACCCTCCCTGATACTTGCGGTAGCGCGTCTGTATCACCCCCTGGAGTCCATAGGAGTCCACGGAGGGGTGTGCTGCCGGGTCATGTGACCTGCATGATTTTGCTGTCGCGAGATCGTGCAGGGCCACAGAGTGATTCATGGAGGGAGACTGGGGACTATTTATCCCCAGTCTCACTCAGCTCCCGGCAACCAGAGGCGGCGGATCGGGCCAACGTTCGTGTCGTGGGATGAGTGGTGAGTATCTGATTTTTGGGGGAGTTTAGCTGGTGATATCTGATTCTGATATCTGATTGTTTCTAGCTGTGATTAACATTTTCGTTTCCACATCAGCGCGGTAATTAGCGTTAGGACTTAGGAATCCTAATGCTAATTACTGATTGCGCTCCCCACGTTAGGTATAGGGAGCGCAAAGTACAGTAAGGTCACGCAAATGAGCGCAATCACCGATGCAGTAACAGATTTTTTTAACTCGTTAGGGATGTAAAATGGGGGGGCATGCGTTAAAGTCACTTAACCTAGCGCTAACGCTCACATATCTGAGCGCTTACTCTAGCGTTAAGATTGCAATAGGGCCCTTAGTGTGGTTGGGTTGAATACATTCTGTGAACTGAAAATAAATAGTTTAGTGATATATTGTGCTATTTCCCATTTGAAAATTGAAATTTTCAACAAATTTGCTTAACCCCTTTATTACCCGACCATCAGCAGCAAAAACAGTAGCCCGAGACTGACTGAACACGATCTGGAGCTATTCTGTATTACTGCAAATTAAACAATTGGGCTTCCAGAAGGTGTTTCAAAAATATAATCACCTCGGCACGACATCTCAGGTGCCAAAACAGCTTGAACAGCTGGGACTCGGTCTAAAACACAGATCTCCATCTGTTTCAGCAAAGAGCCCCAGCTGAAGTAGCCCTTTTTGGCCAACAGATGATGACTTCTGCCTGTCAAAAACGGCTTCTACAGTGAATCTTACATTAGGAATTTTCCCAATTATTTTTTTTTTCTACTGTATAATTAATGGGAAGAGATTTTCAAAGAAATTACTGGCTCCTGACAGTGATTTTCTGGAAACTCACTTGGTAGTGAACAGGTTATAAAGGGTATATTCTCCAAGTAGGGAATTTCTGATCATCACAACTAGCCGGCAAATATCATTGTTGGTTTTACTTGGTTGGAATTACTCTAAGAAAAATTCACACTAATGGTTAATCAATGATATACCAGGTGTTCTTTATATTCAGTTCCAAATGATTTTCCTAATCTGGAAGAAAATAATGAACCATATCACATCATATGACCTGGTGACCTCAGAAGAACTGCCTTTTATCTAGGGATAGCCAAAGTGTTACTGATTGGACTTACTTTAAATCCTCCGTTGGCCTCTGCATCCCTATATTTGTAAATGAAATCCCACTTTTCACTTTAATGCTTCAAATCTAGGTCTTGTTCATCATATAATTAGATATAAATCTATTTATAGTCATTGGAATACATCTGGAAGGTAAAAAAAAGGAGATATAAAAAAAATCTGTTTATAATAGCAACATTATCTTTTATAAGGACTGCAATTTTTCCATCCAGTGCACAGGCAAAAATTTCCATGAAAGTCTGTTGAATGGAATGGACGGGAAACAGGAAGAAGGAAGAAAGACGGCCGAAAACCCATCAAGCGATAGATGCTATCATTGCACTATATTGTCCTTGTTAAACATTTAAATTTTTTGCTTGCTTTTAAATAGCTTTGTGCTATATATCATATTTATATTAAAATTTAACTGTGCCAGGGTATCTCTAAAAGGCTATTCTGTCCTCAACTCGCCCGTCTCTCTTGACCAGAGAAATCATTTATAATCTCCCTTGTCTATATCTAAATTAACAAAAATAATTCTGTGTAATCTCCCTGATGTAAAGTATATATATGGTTGTATATTGCCATAAGTGGAAACGTCAGCAAATGGAAGAATTATTTGAGTTGGTAGTGTCATGGATCCCCCTTGGTCTATGAGACTGGTCCCTCTATACAGTATACTATCTACCCCTCCGATCCTTAGGAGGTCGGTAAAACTATCTTCAGGGAACCAAGTGACATGTAATCTGTAAGGGTTAACAGACACCAGAATATTATAACAGATTTGGTTGATGGAACAGGGATCTTTGTACCTGTCAGACGTGTGCCAATATTGATACCCAGAGCAGGATCACTAATACTTGCCAAGTCGTTATACAGTGCAGGGTTGTCAATGCCAGGTCGGTACATAGAGCAGGGTTGTCATTCAATGCCAGGTCAGTACACAGAGCAGGGTTGTCAGGGAATGCCAGGTCGGTGCACAGAGCAGGGTTGTCAGTTAAAGCCAGGTCGGTACACAGAGCAGGGTTGTCATTCAATGCCAGGTCGGTACACAGAGCAGGGGGTTGTCAGTTAATGCTAGGTCGGTACACAGAGCAGGGTTGTCATTCAATGCCAGGTTGGTACACAGAGCAGGGGGTTGTCAGTTAATGCCAGGTCGGTACACAGAGCAGGGTTGTCAGTTAATGCCAGGTTGGTACACAGAGCAGGGTTGTCTGAGTAAGAGCAAGGCGCTGAGGGAAGTGAATACCACATCAGGGCACAGGAGTGAGATGCTGGACTTTAAACTTGGCAGGCGCCACGTCATCAAGGCACGCCCCACCCCTTGGCATCTCACGTGACCGCAAAACCTCTGCTCTTCACTCGGCGCCTGGCCAGTGAGCAGCGAGCAGGACGTTGCCAGGCGCAGGGTATTATCAGCGTGGGACGTGACAGGTAGCCGGTTCTGGAATTGAAATCTCAATTTCTCCTATTCAAAGGACAAGGAAAAAGTCTAAGGTCATCATACAGTATGAGCTAGCAGCTTACTATCATTATTTTATAAGGGATTTTTTTATATTTTCTTTTCTTATAATACTTCAACAAATTTTCCCTTCTCCATTACAGGAATTGAATGTACGGACCAAATTTTTCATTTCTTCAAACATTAAAGCAAATAAAAATACAACGGCACAATTACAGATTCTCCACAAGGGCATAAGCCGTAACCTCTACAAATACACTAAATAAATGACAAAACGTACATCACAAGAATGATAAAACAACAATCTTTATTTGGAATTGCAAAAAGCACACAAACGAACACGAGTATTAAGACAAACCAGCTCAAAGTAGTGCATAAGCCCAATAATACCAATAAAGGGCACAAAGGAACCAAAGAACATATAGGCCACAAGTAAATAAATGCATAAAAATTGGTAGACCACAACCTATTCACTAAAACTTTATCAGTTCGAGCTTTCTACATACACAAATAAATGCACTGGGTGAGGGTCCACTAGAATACCAATCCCGTATAATAAATATAACAGATGTGGCTAATGCTATATGGTAAATCCACAAAATGTAATAAAGCACATGCTGGTACAGACAATAGAGGTGACTGGTAAAATACAAAAGAAGGCATAATGTGCAACGCATTTCGCCCACACAGGACTTTATCAAAAGCTAAAGAAAGACTGTGCCTACCTGCTGTATAAATAAAGAAATAATGACTGTTATGGATAAATAAGGGGGAGGGAAACATACCTGATGGCACCCGTAATGAATACACCCATAAAGATGATCACTGCCAATCCAAAGGGCCCTTATGAAACCCACGACAGGCCAGACAGCAACTGCCAGACACCACATCTGCCAAAACAAAGGTAGTGAGGCGCTCTTCCAGATTACCGGTGATCACGAGCAAATCAGCCAATCAGACGCAGCTGAGGCGACATACACGTCATGAAGAAAATACATTACTTTAGAGAAGCCTATCATCTCACTCCCTAATCCCCCACTGTTCATTTCTTACTAAACTTCCCTCAAGAACAGCAATCCAAGTGTTTCTGCCACCGGCCCCTCAATTGTTTGTGTAGGCCTATATACAGTGGTTTCGGTATAGGGGTGCATATCGAGGAGTGTTTAACCTGCCTCGCGGTATTCCCGAGTGTGACTCGGGGTTAAATTTCGCTACCGAGATCGGTAACCCGGAGCCACACTCGGGCTGTTTACTCACCGCATCCTTCGCTCCCTAGCTGTCTCCGCTGTCACCGAAGTGTGATAGCAGGGGCTGGCGACTTGCTTCCTAGTTCCGCTCCCTGCGAGCCACGAGATGCAGGGGGGTGGGACCAGGCGGCAAATTCAAAAACTGTAAAAAAAAAATAATAATATTACACTGTAAAAAATACAGTAAAAAACTAACTTAGTGCAATGGGTGCTGGGATTTCTGTTCAGATGTGGACTCTTTTGCCAATGAAATACGGGACACAGAGTACCAAAAAAAATTAGAGGATTTATTCTCATCAGAGCAGCTTTACAGAAATAAAAGGCAAATAAAAATCATTTGTAAAATTTAACCCCTTAGTGACCGGGCGGTTTTACACAAATCCGTCCGTTCGTGACCGCAGCTGTTTTTACGTTTCTGCGCTCTTAGTGTTTACGTCAAATTTTCCTCTTACTCGTTTATGTAACCCACACATATTTTACACTGTTTTTCTCGTCACTAAATGGACTTTATAAAGATACCATTTTTTTCATCATTTCATATAATTTACTATAAAAAATATTGTGAAATATGACACAAAAATTGAAAAAACACCACTTTTTCGAACTTTGACCCCCAAAATTTCTTATGTATCAACAACCGTCAAAATTTTTTTATTCCTTAGTAGTTTCTAAATTTAGTACTGAGTTTAGCAATACCCAATGTTTACATATTCCTCGCTTTTTTCCTTATTTTATGCAACAATAAGTGCAAGTAGCACTTTGCCATTTCCAAAGAGTTTATTTTCAAAACTAGTGATAGTGACATTGTAACACTGATATCTGTCACTAATTCCTGAATAACCTCCACATATACATATTTTTTTAAAGTACACAAATCAAGGTATTAAACTTGGGGTATTTTGACTCTTTCCATGCAAACCATTTTACCACAAATCTATGCCAAAGTTTGAAAAAAAAAAAAATTTTGGTGATTTTTTTTTTTTGAACGTAATTTAAGAATACATGTACTGTGAACTTTAAGGTTTACTGCCAAAAAGCACCCCAAAATATGTTCAGCAACATCTTCTGAGTAAATTGATACCACCCAAGTATAGGTATGTCGGGTCATTTGGGGGCTAAAAGGCCTTATTTGGGGGTGCACATTTCAGTTTTCCAACTTGGAATTTTCACATTTCGTCATCATGCACCCATGTCCTATTTGGGACATTTTTGAAGCCGGCCAAAGTAATTTACCCCCATCAAACCATATATTTTTAGAAAGGGCACACCCTAGGGTGCTTCAAAGAGTTGTATTTTAACACTTTCCATGCACTAGCTCTTTGTCAATCTTTCAGGTAGTCACTTTTTGTGTTATTTTTTCACACACATTGTACTTTAGGCATGAATTGTCAAATCCAGTTATGGGTTACTGCCAAAAAACACCCCAAAATATGTTCAGCAACATCTTCTGAGTAAATTGATACCACCCATGTATAGGTATGTCGGGTCATTTGGGGGCTAAAAGGCCTTATTTGGGGGGTGCGCATTTCAGTTTTCCAACTTGGAATTTTCACATTTCGTCATCATGCACCCATGTCCTATTTGGGACATTTTTGAAGCCGGCCAAAGTAATTTACCCCCATCAAACCATATATTTTTAGAAAGGGCACACCCTAGGGTGCTTCAAAGAGTTGTATTTTAACACTTTCCATGCACTAGCTCTTTGTCAAACTTTCAGGTAGTCACTTTTTGTGTTATTTTTTCACACACATTGTACTTTAGGCATGAATTGTCAAATCCAGTTATGGGTTACTGCCAAAAAACACCCCAAAATATGTTCAGCAACATCTTCTGAGTAAATTGATACCACCCATGTATAGGTATGTCGGGTCATTTGGGGGCTAAAAGGCCTTATTTGGGGGGTGCGCATTTCAGTTTTCCAACTTGGAATTTTCACATTTCGTCATCATGCACCCATGTCCTATTTGGGACATTTTTGAAGCCGGCCAAAGTAATTTACCCCCATCAAACCATATATTTTTAGAAAGGGCACACCCTAGGGTGCTTCAAAGAGTTGTATTTTAACACTTTCCATGCACTAGCTCTTTGTCAAACTTTCAGGTAGTCACTTTTTGTGTTATTTTTTCACACACATTGTACTTTAGGCATGAATTGTCAAATCCAGTTATGGGTTACTGCCAAAAAACACCCCAAAATATGTTCAGCAACATCTTCTGAGTAAATTGATACCACCCATGTATAGGTATGTCGGGTCATTTGGGGGCTAAAAGGCCTTATTTGGGGGGTGCGCATTTCAGTTTTCCAACTTGGAATTTTCACATTTCGTCATCATGCACCCATGTCCTATTTGGGACATTTTTGAAGCCGGCCAAAGTAATTTACCCCCATCAAACCATATATTTTTAGAAAGGGCACACCCTAGGGTGCTTCAAAGAGTTGTATTTTAACACTTTCCATGCACTAGCTCTTTGTCAAACTTTCAGGTAGTCACTTTTTGTGTTATTTTTTCACACACATTGTACTTTAGGCATGAATTGTCAAATCCAGTTATGGGTTACTGCCAAAAAACACCCCAAAATATGTTCAGCAACATCTTCTGAGTAAATTGATACCACCCATATATAGATTTGTTCTGTTGTTTTTGGGGTGCTACGCCAATCTTTGACATGTGCTTGTCAATTTTCTAATTTGACATACAGTATCTTCTTTGCTTATCTTCTTTTTAGGGGCCTTTTTACATACCCCAGTTTTATGAACGTGCATATATTTGGTAAGCTAACACCCCAAAGTATTGTAAATGGAGTGTTTTTATGCTATGGATGCATCCGTTTGCTCCAAACAAATTAGATACTGTTTGGTGGTCATTTTTCATTTTCACACCCACATCAGTTTTGGACTGTGATTTAGGAGACACTGTTGTTTTTTACTGCATGAAAACTCTCCAGGTTGTTTTCTGCAAGGTCTCCTGAGTACACCCATGCCCCCCATGCATAGGTTTGCCAGGATTTTGGGAAGGTTCAAATACAATTTTTATGACTTTGTCATTGGAGTTGAAATTGAGATTATTTCTTCAGCTAGGCCTAGCTTTGGTTTTGGGTCTACCGCATACCCCAGTTTGAATTATTGCCAGAAAATTGTTTATATTTGTTATGTTGACACCCCAAGGTATTGCATATGGAGTGCTTTGATGCCATGGATGCAACGGTTTTAGCCCAAAACATTTGAGAAGGTGTGTGGCGGTAATTTTTCAATTTTCAGATTTTTACGCCCACAGTAGTTTTGGACTGTGATTTAGCAGACACTGTTGTTTGTTACTGCATGAAAACTCTCCAGGTTGTTTTCTGCAAGATCTCCTGAGTACACCCATGCCCCCCATGCCTAGGTTTGCCAGGATTTTGGGAAGGTTCAAATACAATTTTTATGACTTTGTCATTAGAGTTGAAATTGAGATTATTTCTTCAGCTAGGCCTATCTTTGGTTTTGGGTCTACCGCATACCCCAGTTTGAATTATTGCCAGAAAATTGTTTATTTGTTATGTTGACACCCCAAGGTATTGCATATGGAGTGCTTTGATGCCATGGATGCAACGGTTTTAGCCCAAAACATTTGGCAACAAGGTGTGTGGCGGTAATTTTTCAAATTTCAGATTTTTACGCCCACAGTAGTTTTGGACTGTGATTTAGGCTAGGGTCAGACGAGCGTAGTGTTCACGTCCGTGATCGCGCCTAAAAGTACGTCCGTGATAGCATGACATAAAGTCCAATGGAGCCCGACACACGAAGTACGTCCGCACTGAACTGCGGACGCACAACGGCCGCGGCCCACGGACGCAAGGCAGGCAAGAACGTAGAACCGCTAGAACGGCCGCACAAAGTGCGCTGCGTCCGCAACGTCTGCATAGCTTTGTGTGTGAGTGATGGAACGTGGTCAGACGGACTGCATTTATACGTCCTGCATTTTTCACGGACAAAATGGTTTTGCAATTGAATTTATTGTCCCTCCTACATCTGTCAAAAAATAAATGTCAGTGAAAAAACGGACTGTGTGACCACTACTGCGTCTTCCGTACTGACGATGTCCGTACTGCACGGACGTACAGTCCGTAGAAATCACGCTCGTCTGACCCTAGCCTTAGCAGACACTGTTGTTTGTTACTGCATGAAAACTCTCCAGGTTGTTTTCTGCAAGATCTCCTGAGTACACCCATGCCCCCCATGCATAGGTGTGCAAAGATTTTGGCAAAATACAGCACCAATTGTAGAACATAAAAATGTACGAATAAAATGTAAAAGTCTGGTGCCTGTCAAACTGGGGATGCTCTCTAGGGGAGCACAGGCTGTTGTCACTGAAGTGCATGAAACGCAAAATGTTTTCATACCTTCTACGTGACATTGATTGGAGGTAAATGGGGGTAGAGCAGATGGGGCTACTGCTCCAGCAGGAGCGAATTGAGGGCTTCTTTATGATGCCCTCAGCATAGTAAGTGCCCAGAATTTCAGAAATTCTGGCACATCTAGCGGGGTCCATTGCTGCCTTGCCAAGTAGGAGTCTGGCTTCGCAGCACAATGCTGATGGGCATACAGATTTGATTGGGCCACGATGTGGCCCAACAAATCATCCCCCATAAACACCTGCAAAAACTGTGTGGCGGTAAATCCTGCAACATCAATATTGATGCCAGGATTTGCCGTGAAAGGAGGGATATCTGGCCTCTGGCGATGAGGCACTACCCACTCCTCAGCTGGAGCTGTGCGTCTCCTGCTGGCAGGTGGTGACCCAGGATCTGCATCAGAAACATCACTAGATACATCAGCCAGCATAGATAATGTATCTAGCGACGCCTCTGAGCAGTTAGCGGGGTCGAAATGAGGGTCTGAGTCTGACGCAGATGCCTCAGATTCTGACGCCAGGATGGCATATGCCTCCTCGGCGCTGTACACCCTCTCAGACATTATATATAATAGATTATAAAATTTTATAATTATTATATATATATAAGCGGATTGTTGGTTCTTAGAAGAACCGTTGGGTTTCACAAGAAAATACAAATAAACACCTAAATCTCTCTAAATCCCTCTAAACCTGCCTCAATTCTTCTAAATCTCCCTAAAATCTCTCTAAATCTGCCTCAATTTTTCTAATCTCACTAAATCTCACTAAAATCTCTAACCTGTCAAATCTGATCTCTCTCTCTCGCTCACCAAAACACAAGTGAGGAGAGGGAGGGAGAATCACAGAGGTCAGAGCCAATATTTACAAAATATTGGCCTGACCTGACAAATTAGAAATTTTATTTTGATTTTTTCTAACTTCTGATTGGATGTTGCTAGCCTGCCTCTCTGATGAGGCAGGCTAGGAACATCCCACTCAGCCCCAAGATGACCCTGCCCTTAGAACCCTAACCCTACCCCTGACCCTGCCCTTAGAACCCTAACCCTAACCCTACCCTAACCCTACCCCTAACCCTACCCCTACCCCTAACCCTACCCCTAACCCTACCCCTATCCCTAACCCTACCCCTAACCCTAACCCTACCCCTAACCCTAACCCTAACCCTACCCCTAACCCTACCCTAACCCTACCCCTAACCCTAACCCTACCCCTAACCCTAACCCTAACCCTACCCTAACCCTAACCCTACCCCTAACCCTACCCCTAACCCTAACCTACCCCTAACCCTACCCCTAACCCTACCCCTAACCCTAACCCTAACCCTACCCCTAACCCTAACCCTAACCCTACCCCTAACCCTAACCCTACCCTAACCCTAACCCTACCCCTAACCCTAACCCTAACCCTACCCCTAACCCTAACCCTAACCCTACCCCTAACTGTCAGTTTATTTTATTTATTTTTCTTTTTTTACACTTTTTTTACACACTTTTTTTTACTTTTTTTTTACACTTTTTTTTACTTTTTTTTACTTTTTTTTACTCTGCTGGGTGCCTTGATCCCTCGAGGCACCCAGCAGAGCACCTGATCACTGAAGTGATCGATTTTGTACTGAGTGCCACGATACCTCGTGGCACTCAGTACTTCCTGCCGCTACCGGAAGTGATCGCTCGGGGGAGCGATCACGGACGGACCGGCGGCAGGTAAGTATATTACAAGGATGCCTCGATGTCGAGGCATCCTTGTAATATGCTCAGAGCAGCTGGAAGCGATCCGATCGCTTCCAGCGCTCTGTAGAAGTGCCGGGCACCTCTCCGGTGCAACCGGATGTAGATCGCTCCCGGGGAGCGATCACATGGTGCCCCGGCACTTCTAACGGCCATTGCACGGATGCCTGGACTCCCAGGCATCCTGCAATGGCGTTTGAGCTGCTGGAAGCGATCCGATCGCTTCCAGCAGCTCAAAAACGGCAGGACGTACCATGTACGTCAGCGGGTCTAAGAGAGACCCGCTGCAATGACGTACATGGTACGTCCGCGGTCGGGAAGGGGTTAATAGGGCTTTCCAATACACGTTTTACTTGTGCTTGCCCAGCTTCATCTGTTGGATCTGGGCAAGCACCAGCAAAACGTGTATTGGAAAGTCCTATTACATTTTACAATGATTTTTATTTGCTTTTTATTTCTGTAAAGCTGCTTTGATGAGAATAAATCCTCAAAATTTTTTTGGTACCCCCGTGTCCCATATTTTATTGGCAAAGGAGTCCACATCTGAACAGGAATCCCAGCACCCAGACAAGGGTGGACCGGAGAAGCGCCGATCTGGACCCCTAAAAGACCAGAAGAAGAGGACAGAGGAGGAAATACCAGAGTAAAGAGGCTTAGACCTACATATGGTCACACCACGCATACCCATATGCAGTGACTAATATTGCACCCTTGTTTTCAGAGAGACTTCAGTGTTTTTGGTTTGATTATATTATTGAATATAATTTATTTCCATTATTTTGGATTATTATTTTTGGGATAATAAATTATTTCGTGTTTCAAACCTTCAACCTTCTCTGACTGCATGTGTTTACTAGATTCTTGTTTGCACGGATTTCAGTGAGTTATTCCTAAAGATTACAGACTTACTATATTAATCAACACGTTTCCTTTCCAAAAAAATTGAAACGCTTTTAGACACAACATTTTGAAAAAATTAGACCATCAGGGAGGTTAAATATACATTATATTGCCAAAAGTATTCGCTCACCCATCCAAATAATCAGAATCAGGTGTTCCAATCACTGCCGTGGCCACAGGTATATAAAATCAAGCACCCAGGCATGCAGACTGTTTTTCTTGTGAAAGAATGGGTCGCTCTCAGGAGCTCAGTGAATTCCAGCGTGGAACTGTGATAAGATGCCACCTGTGCAACAAATCCAGTCGTGAAATTTCCTTGCTCCTAAATATTCCACAGTCAACTGTCAGCTGTATTATAAGAACGTGGAAGTGTTTGGGAATGACAGCAACTCAGCCACGAAGTGGTAGGCCACGTAAACTGAGGCGCATAGTGCGAAGAGGTCGCCAACTTTCTGCAGAGTCAATCACTACAGACCTCCAAACTTCATGTGGCCTTCAGATTAGCTCAAGAACAGTGCACAGAGAGCTTCATGGAATGGGTTTCCATGGCCGAGCAGCTGCATCCAAGCCAAACATCACCAAGTGCAATGCAAAGCGTTGGATGCAGTGGTGTAAAGCACGCTGCCACTGGACTCTAGAGCAGTGGAGATGCATTCTCTGGAGTGACGAATCCCACTTCTCCATCTAGCAATCTGATGGACGAGTCTGGGTTCGGCAGTTGCCAGGAGAACGGTACTTGTCTGACTGCATTGTGCCAAGTGTAAAGTTTGGTGGAGGGGGATTATGGTTTGGAGTTGTTTTTCAGGAGCTGGGCTTGACTCCTTAGTTCCAGTGAAAGGAACTCTGAATGCTTCAGCATACCAAGACATTTTGGACAATTCCATGCTCCCAACTTTTTGGGAACAGTTTGGAGCTGGCCCCTTCCTCTTCCAACATGACTGTGCACCAGTGCACAAAGCAAGGTCCATAAAGACATGGATGACAGAGTCTGGTGTGGATGAACTTGACTGGCCTGCACAGAGTCCTGACCTCAACCTGATAGAACACATTTGGGATGAATTAGAGCAGAGACTGAGAGCCAGACCTTCTCGTCCAACATCAGTGTGTGACCTCACAAATGGCGCTTCTGGAAGAATGATCAAAAATTCCCATAAACACACTCCTAAACCTTGTGGACAGCCTTCCCAGAAGAGTCGAAGCTGTTATAGCTGCAAAGGGTGGACCGACATCATATTGAACCCTATGGATTAGGAATGGGATGTCTCTTAAATTCATATGCGAGTCAAGGCAGGTGAGTGAATACTTTTGGCAATATAGTGTATGTGTGTGTTTCTGTATCACAGTAGATGAAAGTGCGCTGCTCAACTTACAATGCCTGGGCCTATTTTTTTGTCTCAGTCCAGGCCTTATTCATACCATACAAAATTATAAATAGTCTAATAGATGCATCATATAATTAAAAGAAAGGAGCAAAAGCCTCATTCAAGCCATGGGGTGAAAACATTTGTTAGTATAACACGGTTACATTTCTAAATGATCCATTTAAAGCAGTGGTGAGCAACCTTGACCCTCCAGATGTTATTGAACTACATTTTCCATGATATTCAGCCACTTATTGTTCAACTAAACCTTATGGGAAATGTAGTTCAAAAACATCTGTTGGGCCAAGGTTGTTGAGCCCTGATTTAAACTATGAAACAGACTAAAATATTGATGGATTACAGTCTGGCGTCTTTTCATTAAGATCCTATTTTTAAGAAATAATTGAAAGAAGGTCATTAAGCTAAACATGTTCATAATCCCTGTTTAGTTTTTATACTTGTTAATAATTAATATCAAACATTTTCAATTTTGACTTGGGAGATGAAAAGCAGATTGAAAGCATTTTAAACTTCCCAATATAACATGACCCAAAAATGTCCTGTGACAGGTTTTAGGCTGGGGTCAGACGAGCGTAGTGTTCACGTTCATGATTGCGCCTAAAAGTACGTCCGTGATATCATGACAGAAAGCCCATCGGAGCCCGTTACATGAAGTACGTCCGCACTGAACTGCGGACGCACAACAGCCGCGGCCCACGGACGCAAGGCAGGCAAGAACGTACAACCGCTAGAACGGCCGCACAAAGTGCGCTGCGTCCGCAACGTCTGCATAGCTTTGTGTGTGAGTGATGGAACGTGGTCAGACGGACTGCATTTATACGTCCAGCATTTTTCACGGACAAAATGGTTTTGCTTTTTATTTTATTTTCCCTGCTACATCCGTCAAAATATACGTCAGTGAATAAATGGACTCTGTGGCCACTACTGCGTCTTCCGTACTGACGTACGCCCGTGTGCACGGACGTACAGTCCGTAGAAATCACGCTCGTCTGACCCTAGCCTAATACAGCAGAACGTGGAAGAAAAACAATGAATTCCAGTGCTGCTTTGAGGTAATGCAGAAACAATTAATCTGTTATACTACATCTATAGATTTTCCATTTCCCTTTCAAGACAAGCTCAATTGGTTTCGCCATCTGGATTAAATGCTTGGAAGTTTTGGAAAAGTTACTTAAATAACCACCTAACTGTCTGATTAACTTATTACAGCTCACAGATTATTGCATGTGACTACCTCTTGTGATTTTTCAGAAATTAATATTTATTTTTAATAATATTTACTTAATTTAAATTTAATTTAGATTGTTTATAACAAACATAAGATAATAATACAAACATTCAATATTATTAACATCATTTAGAGCTGTTAAAATGTCCTAAACTACCAAAGGAATTTAAAAATTCCCCCCAAGAATAGCAATACAAGTGTTTCTGCTACCAGCTCCTCATCATGTGTTGCAGAAGATTGATGATTATTAACCCCTTCATTCCCGAACTCAGGTAACTCAAGTGACTTGGGTCTTCAGGGGCACCATCGAGTGCCTGATATTGAGTTATCTTGATCTGCAGCTGAGCAGGAAAAGCAGAAAATGAAATTTACTTATTGCAAACAAATGTAATTTGTATTTGGGCTCCAGAAGTTGCCCCTAAAGATTCAGCACTGTGAGCATGATGCGTGAAATGGTAACAGTTTTTAAAATCAGCTGGGGAATGTCTTTGATGGACTTATCTCGCGCTAATCATGCAAGGAACCCAGAACTGTAGTAGCGCCATTTGGCCAGTAGATGGCAACAGATGCCTGCCAAATAGGATATTACCTAACATTATGGAACATCCCTAAATATTTCTTCTTTTTATTCCAAAAAGAAAAAAAAATTGGCTTCTGGCTGTGGTTTTTGGAGAAATCACTTGATTTTGAAGTGGGTTAAAAAAAAGCGCAAAAGATCCACAAAGTTCAATACTGGCTTCAGAAACCAGCAGCTACAGACGGAAAAGGCCATGCTGAATGCTTTTGCACACTGTTTGTACTTTAGAATTGTTTTAGCAGTGTTTCCTTGTGCTTTTGTTCTTTGTAAGATATTCATGTTTGTATATTAATAATGTTAGTTGCACGTCAATGGAGAAGGAGCATTATAAAAGTAACTGACCTGAAATGTGTACTTCTTCATAGTGCTTTCTTGTGTGGTTCATCTTGCTTTTTGCACAAATTACTGTTAAGTGACTGCATAATTAGTTAACACCAGCTTTTCAGAACTTGTAACGTTTTGCAAGTTTTATGACTGGAATTGCAGAATAGTCTTTTGTCTGCCATCTACATTTGCACTGGTACCAGATGACGTCACCATGTGATTCAGGGTGGAACACACACCAGGAACTCAGAAGACATCGAGATGCAGCACACCTTTTTCCTATTAAGTTTAAATACGCAGCATGACCAGAAAGAACTATAAATAGAGACATACACCACCCTCTTTTTTCAGATTGACTTTAGAGATTACTCTGCCTCAAAATGACACTCACTGGGGAAGCCTATACAGCGAAAACGCGTTCTGGTGATCCTTTTAAAGCTTTTGTATTATTTTATACCAAAAAACCCCTAAAATTTAAGATTTATTCCTGTCATATGGCTTTTTTAATTTAAAAAAGTCTATATTTTTTATTTTTATACATATCTTGCTGCCTGGTCTTTTTCATCGATACACATTTTTTCCTGAGCCCACTTATTCGTCCTTCCCACCCTGGAACTTGGATTACATCGCCAGAACCAAGGAAAAGAGAAGAAATCAACTAAATATAAGCATTCCAATCTTACAGTACTACTTCCATCCTCTGTGTGAATTATTCAGTATGTATTACATTTTCTCTTGCAAACTGCTTTTATTATATATATATACAAAGTTTGTAATGATATCCAAGCTGGCATAGAACAAGGTAACCTAACTGGAGCCATCTTCCTTGATTTTGCCAAGGCCTTTGACACAGTAGACCATGGCATCCTATTACAAAAACTTAAAAACTCTGGTATTGGTGATCGCACGCTAACCTGGTTTCAATCATATGTATCTGATCGGTCGCAGTATGTGTCCATTTCTGACATCTCCTCCCTCCCCCTCCCAGTCACATGCGGTGTACCCCAAGGCTCAATACTCGGCCCCCTGCTATTCACGATATTCATAAATGATCTTCTCAATGTCTGCAAAGCATCAACTGTACACATGTATGCAGACAACACTGTAATCCATACCAGCAAACCGAATCTCCCGCAGCTGGAGGCCGTGCTGCAAGAACAATTCACAGGGGTAGAAAAGTATTTTTTCTAAATACTGAAAAACCTGTTAAAATGCTTTTTGGAACAGCACCTAAACTACATAAATTGCAAAATCCCCATCTATGTGTCAGGACAAGAACAAAAGACACGCTGACCACAGTCTCTTCCCCCAAATATTTAGGTATGTGATTAGACCCAAATCTATCCTTTGGCCCCCACATCGAAAAACTCTCATTCAAACTTTACCCCAAACTAGATGCCCTGCACAGAAACAAATCCTGCCTGAGCCCCACGGTAAGAAAGCAGATTGTACAACAAATGCTTATGCCAGCCATTGAATACGGAGATGTAGTGTATGCAGCTGCCCTGCAAACACACCTTCCTAAACTTACTACATTGTATAACTCATTCTGTCGCTTTGTGCTACAATGTATCTTTATGACCCACCCTTGTGACATGTTAAAAGAGCTAAACTGGCCGTCGCTGGAATCTAGACGCACTCTTCACCTTTCCAACCTGGTGCTTAAGAGCTTTTCTGGGAAGCTACCACCCTACCTGAATAGTCTGCTTCCCTCAGCAGTTCCCTCATCCTATAACCTCTGATCCAGGACCAGCACCTTACTTGCAATACCACAATACAAAAAGAAAATGGCTCGATCCTCATTTTCCTACAGAGCACGCAAATATGGAATAACCTCCCAGACGCCATCAAATCTTCCCCATTCTTAAGTCCCTTAACAGATCCCTATTAACATACCTCAATACGGAATGCACCAGTAAACATGTAGCATGGTGAATATATTTCCTACATATTTATTTTCTGTTAATCTGTATATTTGTGTTTTTGTTAATATCTTTCATTTTACTACTTTGTATTTCTGTAACAACTCAATGTTCTTGAACCCAGGACATACTTGAAAACGAGATAAATCTCCTTCCTGTATCCTTCCTGGTAAAATCCTTTATAAATAAATAAATAAAATATGTAAAATGCTATTTTAGTACATACTCACTAGGGTGCACCCGGAACCCTTTCTCCTGCCTTATCTTATTGTGTCTTTTGAGGTGTGTGGACACTTTATATTCTAGCGGCAGCACCCACCCTAATACTTTATCCTGACATACAAGATAAAACACATACATAAGCGCTGTCTCCACATTTCCATTCCCTATATAATTCTAATCTCACTAGATTGTGCTGTTCTGGCAGAAGGATACTGGGATCTATTTGTTCCCCATCTCCTTCAGTCTTGAAGTCTTACCTGCAGCACATAAATTCTACATATTACAGGGTTATATTTTTCATGTACTGCCCATCAGTCTGAATAAACCATATCTAGGAAAACATGTCTGATCTGGCAACCTTAACTGTAAATAGAATAACGAGCAACCTTGGAATTGCTCATTATTCTCTGTTTGCCTCAACATATGCATTTCCTGTACAAAGTATAGGGAGCAGAAACGTACAGTAGCCTGCTATAGAAGTCAATCTGCAACAGGCATTTGCGGCTGTTTTGGATTAAGATGGGAGGCATTAGTATTACTGAGACGATCTGTTATACCGGATGGCTCACTCATAAATGCTAATGATCCCAGCGCAACAGGTCTTTCTCTCTCCTACCTGATAAAGATTGGATGTTCCTTGTTTTCTCTCACGTATCTATCATTTCTTAACTTGCTTTCCTGAAATTAGAGTGATGTCCCTATATATGATATTCATGTCTTTTTGTCTGTTCAGGGTTGTCTAGGATTGCGAGGACTGACATGTTTTTCTTGGCGCATATTGATATTTCATGCAGAAGAAAAGCGCCAGATGGCACTGCCCTGCAACATGTATAATACATTCCGTCCCCTATTCTGGCCAAGCTCATAATAGTAGAAAGTGAGCAATTAAGTGTAAGGGTCCCACTTGTTAATTCTAATACTAAGGCAGCAGAGAAATAACAAGTGATCGCATAGTCATGTGTTATTCTCTCCTGCAACCAAAATCTCATGCTTGCTCCTTCACTACCAAGTGTTTATTCCAATAATCTGCTGTCAAGAGCCATTGGTATTTAGAAAATCATTTTAAAGGAACACTCTATTCATCCTGACCACTTTATGGTTCTGATGTGGTCAGGATGTGAGTAGTGCACCCTTCCCTGCTGCCCTGATCTGGAGATATTGCTGGCTGAAATAGAGTTGTTTCCTCCACCCAACCAGTGTCATCAGCAGCCACAATTTTTGAATTTCCAGATTGGTCACTAGTGACGTTGGCACACATAGAACATGCCAACGTCACCCTCTCTGTGATCACCCACTGTAGCGAGTGGCCTCAGAGAGGCAGCAGATGGATTGGATCTACACATGACTCATTGTTTTGAGCAGGCGCTATGGAACTTTCGTATGTAAAGTGCACAAGTCCCCTAGTGGTGCGTACTTTTTGCTTCCTGCATGTTGAGAATTGCACAGAAAAGCTTCAGGGTTTCAGGTTCAAGAGTCCCAAGCTGAGGAGGAGGAGCAGCGAGCAACAGAGAAAAGGTAAGTAAGATCTCATGAGGAAAAGGGGGGTTTGTCTCTTTTTTTGTCTCTTTTTTTCTCACTGCAAGTATACAGGATAATCCAGACGTGGACCCCTTGCTCGAGGTGCCTAGAGGGGTGCCAGCTATACCCTCCTGACGAGGCCTAACAAGGCCGAAACGATCGTCGAGGGATGCTGCATCTCTCGTGCAGGGACGACGTCCTTGGCAATCAGTACTGGCCACCCTTTCTGGGTGAGAGCAGACTGATTTGCATTGGAGCATTCATACCTGTAATGGCACAATCGAGCAAAAACCCTGTGAGACCTGAGCAGGCCCCACCGTAGAGCAGGCCACTAGTGCTGTTGCTTGTCCTCAGGACCCTCACAACCCTCTCTTTTTTTTTTTTTTCTCCTCACTACAAGTAAAATCTCATGAATGAAAATAAATGGACAGAGGCTGTAGGTGGCATCTGCCTAATTATTTATGGACAGGAAAGGATACTCTATTTCTCTGTAGAGTATCCCTTTAAGCAATTATACAATAAAATATATTTGGGAATATTTCCAATGTATTTCTTACTGTAATGGCCTATTTGGTAGTCAGATATCGCCATCTTCTGTCCAAATAGGGTTGCTACAGTTGAGCTCCTTGTAGGATCAGCTGGATATCTGTCAGTTAGACACAGTCCCCAGCTGTTTTTTAAAAATTGTTACCACCTCAGGCATCAGTGATTAAGTGAATTACACTAAAAAATGAGAAATGCAAGGAGAGCTATTCCTGTGTCCTTATATAGGGACAGTGAGATCCCACGAGATGCTTGCACGACTTTCCATGGCGTCCTATAAACTCCAGGAGAGAATACCAGCAGATGTGTGGGACTGCCATAAGAAATTATCAGCACCAAAAATTACTTGTCTACCCGTCTAGTTTAAGCAAAGTTTAAACCTATACATTTTCTTCTTTTTTACTCAGTATCTAGTGATTTAATTTGCCATAAAATAGCATTTTTACCTTTCCTCTTGTAAACAAAACAAATTTTGCTTGGGGAAATTGCTAATGAACTGTGCGAGGGCTCCTACAGGCAGAACGGCAATTCTAATTCTTCTTGTCTGAGCACGTCTTTCACCAAAGTATGTCCGCATAATATAAAAAAAATAGAATTCTACACACATGTACAAAACTCCCCTGCTAACCTCATACATATGTATCTCATTTTGATATGCTCACTTACCTGTCAGACTCCTCTCTTTGCTTTGATGCGGTTACTAATTACAGCAGGGGACTGTGCTGTTTTCTTCAGCTGCTCTTTGAATTATGGCTACATTATATGTGTTATATAAAACTTACACGCTAGTAGACAGAACAGTAGAAAATGAGAAGAAAGTACCTTGTCATGTACATTGATTCGGTCATTATAAGCAGCATTTTGTTATAAATTAGGTCAGGAGGCACAGCTCACATGTGATTCTGCTTCATATATATCCTGATGTGTAGACTAATGATTCCTGCTGTAAGAAGGGTTAGCAGAAGTGTGACCCCAAAGCTGTAGCAGCTGCAGCGCTTCTTTAGATCTAAGAATGTCAGGGAAGTTGGAGAATGCTGTTCCTGTGGCAGATATAAGAGATTGTCATTCCCTTGTATTTTAACTGAAGACTTGGAAATACCCTTAACTCTTTCACCACCAAGAGCTTTTTTGTTAAAAATATCATAATTATTATTATTATTATCCTTCATTTACATAGCGCCACATATTCTGCAGCACTTTATAAGATCAGTGTACAAGGAGGGGTTGATACATTGGAATACCACACATGGATGATGACATGATTTCAGGGGGACCCTGTTCCCAAGGGAACTTGCAATCTATGAGACGTGCAAGTATTTTGTGAGGTAGGCGCATTCATATCGTTAGGCATCTTGCCCAAGGACACTCGCTGGTGGCGTCTTGTGAGTGGGATCGGGTCGGCTTTCCAGGATTGTAGATCAGCGACCTGGTGGTTAGGTTGAATCCGCTTCTCGTAAAGTCAAGTCTCGCTTCTCCACAGTTGTATTGGAGGGATGTGTTGAATGGTATTTTGACTTGCTTCTCCACGGTCGAAGGGTAGAGACGTTACCACTGGACTCCACAGCCAATATTGGGCCATATTACATAGTTGGTGCTAACTTAACCAGAGCTGTTGTAAACTTCCCAGAGCCATTATAGCCTATGGAGGTTTTCAGTTTACAACTGCTCTGGTTAAGTTAGCACCAACATTGTAATACTGCCCTTTGTGTGGTAGGCGAGTATGTACCGTTAGGTGTCTTGCCCAAGGACACTTACTGGAGAGGTGCTCTGGCTGGGATCATACTACAATAATAATTATTATTTATTATTATGGGGTGTATAACTGTTAAATGTATGATTAAAAAGTAATTTGCCATTAAGATTGTTATTCTGGGATAGTTATACGATTAAAATAATGTAAAAGCACATGCAAAAGGATAGATGCAGAAAATGTAACGGCTTTACTACCAAGTGCTTTTTGATGAAAAACATATCATATAATTTATTTGAAATACGGGATGTGTAAATAATACTTCAAAGTAAGGCAAAACAGCATGTTCATACAGAGGTTGTTCTGAGATGGATAAAAGATTAAAAACAATGCAAACTTGGTCATTTTAAATTTTTCATGTGTTCATTTATCCGTTAAAGAAGTATTGCTGGGATGTTCCAGATCAGAGCCGTCAAACTTTACCCCCTCAGATGTTTTTGAAGTACAACTCCCATGATTCCCTTTCCATCTATTGCATTGAAGGAATTCTGGGAATTGTAGGCATCAACATTTGGGCGGCTGTGCGTCTGACCACCCTGTTCTAAGATTTAAACTGTAGAAGGTGCCTCTGATATTGCACACTTTCACCCAGGGTCTGCATTATCAGCATACAGGCAGAATGGCCTTTGTGTCAAACACAGTAAATGTGATAAAGATAGATAATACAGTTGGTCAATAAGCTGCTTATTGAGATTTGAAGTGATCATAATGAGATTATTAGCAATCTACAATACCAATAGAATATATAATAATATATCGATCTTGGTATTGAAGGGGTTAAGGAGCAGGGCCTGCTCTGCTTCATGTCTCAGTCCATCAATGTCTTGCCTTACACTATTGGAAGCCTTGTACATGCAACACAATTAAAAGAAAAATAATAATAGTAGTGTATACTGATTAGGACCTCTGTTTCCCCTGCGAAACTAGTGATACATTCCCAAGCGCTCCCACTCAACTTGACCTCTGTATTTGTCTACAGAAGGAATCAGACTTGAATGAAATGCTTATTATAATTTCACAGTACATTCTAGTTCATACTAATACGAAGTCTGCGTCTGACACCTAGTGCTCATATCACAGAGTTTAGTTATCTTTTAGGTAACATCACTGCTCTATAACCGTGGAGACACAGGTTTGCATCCCGGCAAGAGCACCTCTCCAGTAAGTGTCCTTCGGCAAGACACCAATCGGTACATTCTCGCCACCCAGGACATACTTGAAAACAAGAGAAATCTCAATGTATCCTTCCTGGAAAAATACTTTCTCAAAAAAAAAGTGTCCCATGTTTCATTTCTTATAGTTAATTAAACATTAGTAAATCTAACGTTAAAAAGAATTAAGAATGAAAGCAATAATAATAACATTACTAATACTAACACATAAAAAAAATGTTTTTGTGATTATGGAGTACATTCTGATTTTAGGGTACATTTTAAAGAATGTTGATACTTTTTGTGGTAACAGGTAAAATCATTTCAAAAAGTTCATGTTTTTGATCTAGTGGTGGAGACATCTCAATTTCGTTTTTTTTTTTTAGTTAAAAACCTTTTTCAGAAAACATTCTACTTACGAGAAATGGAGTCTAATGATTTCTTCAGAAATTACCTGATAATTCATGTTTTACACCACAGATCTTAGCAAGTGTTTGGCACAAAATAAATTGTTTGGATTTATAGTAAAGCTTATTCTGACATCTAGTGTTCATTTTGTATCATTTCAGAATTGTTTTAATGACTAGAAACAGAGGTGTAAAACATCATCAAATTCAATGAGTTCACGGAAATTTATTAGATTTCATAATTTATTTCTGTATTTCTCACAAGAAAAACAACAATCAATGTTCAAGCAAATTTGATATAATATCATACATCTGGAGAAGTTCCTTGGTTATCCACATATGGGATTACTATTTTTAGGCCTGCCATTTCACTCCAAATGAGATGCAATCCTGGCAAAGTCAAACTTTTATAAATTAGAATTGATCTTGTACTTGATTCTGTCGGTGAGAAGAACGTACAACAGGCTTCCAAGAACTAAGAACTCTGGTCGCTTAACTTTCCAAATATTTTGAATAATATAGACAAAGGATGGTGCAGCGCCACACAATATGTATCCACCACCACGGCACCCCAGATAGCCAATAACAGGATATAGTGGTTTCCCCTACACCAATACACACATTTGTCAATTAATAATAAATAGAGGGTGACCATTGTTCTATAAACCAATGGCATCATGCACTTTAATAAGTAATGAAAAATGTATACACTTCATAAAAGTTGTATTTTTTGCACAAGGATTTTATAAAAATTGCACTTTCCACAGGGATCATATATGTATTATAACACATATGAAAGGAATTTATAAGGACCAAGTTTTAGATTATGGGTATTGGTAGAAACGATGGCACTATAAATATAATTATTGATAATAGATATTCATACACACTTATCGGTAAGTAATAAAAAGTTACGCACATTAGGGAATTTATATAGTTAATGCACAATCGTGAGTATCATGCACTTTAATAAATAATGATTATTTGGTAAACTTCAAACACATTATAGAAATCATATCTTTGCACAAGGAATATATTTTTTAGAACCCATATGAAAGAAATCCATAGGGATCGTATTTTAGTTTATAGTCATCGGTAAAAATAATAGGCACTTTAAATATGATTTTTGATAACTAATGATATATGTATCAATTAGTAACAAAGTATATACACTTTAGGGAATCCATGTACCATTTAACCCTTTCACTGCTGAAGACGTGTGGGGCACGTCCTCATTGATGCACGTTACATGCTGAGGACGTGCCCCACACGTCATCAGCTGTGCGGGACCCCCGGCGGAGATACTCACCTCTCTGTCCGGGGTCCCGCGGCATTCTGACTTCAGCGTCCTCAGACGCTGAAGTCAAGCTCCTCCCGGTGTAAATGATGTCATCGTTCTTTGCGCGATGACGTCATTTCCAGGCGACCCCCGGCAATGATCTCCCCCCGGGAGATAGCCTGGAAGGGAGCGGGGGATCCGTTCGGATCCCTCTCCCTCCCGATCGGAAAGGAGCAGCGCCAAAAGCCAGGCACCGCTTAAAAGGGGAGAGTCTCCCCTTTTAAGCGGTGCCTGGCTTTAACCCCTCAAGCACCAGGTTGCACTTCAGCGCCTTGTGGCGCTGAAGTGCAGCCTAGCTCCGGTGGGGGCCGCCATCTTGGATGGCGGCTCCACCCCCGGGTCTCCCCTCGCTGCCTGATGTCATCATGCATAGCGTGATGACGTCAGATAGCCGGGGAACACCCAAGGAAATCCCCTGGTGGAGATAGGAGGTTCTTGTGAACTCCGATATCTCCAGAACCGTGGCAGCTAGGGGGTCATGGAGAGTGTCATTTGAAAGGCCTGAGCATGGCCTTTCGAATGATACCCAACATGACTAGGTACAAAGTAAATAAAATAATAAAAAAAAATATAATAAAAATAATAATTTTTTAAAAAAAAATATTTAAAAAAATGTTTTTTTTTGTGTGTTGTTTTTATTAATGCAGCAATATTGTTCACATTTCAATTATAATGTGAACAATGATGCTGCACTAATGATTTTTTTCTATGGGGTGCGTTTGCTAAAAATCACGTAATTCCCCCCACAAAATGTAACAAGTCCCCATTTCAAATTTTTGTACAATCGCACCCCATAGAAAACATAACCGCAAACGCTCATGTGATAAAATGTGAAAAAAAACACTTTACACACTGCAGATGATTAAAAATTAAATTTTTATTGTATTTTTTGTTATAATATACAGGCAGGACATGACGTATACATATAAAAATGATATATTATGAATCTGCGGAGTCTGCTGGAAAGAACGATATATAATATGTCTGGGTCATTTATTAAAATGTGGCTTCAAATCGCGTTTAAACATGATGAGCGAAAGCGGTAAAAATGAGCTCAGCACACAGCGGTGAAATGCCTCAGCAGTGAAGGGGTTAATGCAAATTGTGTGCTTCAAAATACGATCATTGGCCCATAATTTAACACCATTATGCCTTTTTAAGTAACGATCATTCAGTAAGGGTACATGCACTTTGAAGATAGCTGCATTATTTGTATAATAAATTAGTTTTAGGCCAATACGTTTTTTTCTGCCATGGGGTGGTTAGCGATCTTGCGAGATGCATGGTGACGATCTCTAAGAAAAGAAATACCCTTTGTTTTCTACCTCTAAACATATATATCTTTCAATTTGAGCTGCGCTGCGAATGAAAGAGATTTCTAGAAGTCCCGCACTCCGGACCGGCGTATTCGCAAAGTGAATGAACACAAACCGGAAGTGAGGAACTCTGGTTGAAACGCAGTGGAACGCGGAAATGGACCGCGCATGCGCAAAATGGCGGCGCCCAACACCAGACGTCTGGAGGAACACCGGTAGCATCAAGGCACAGAACAGGACACCTGGGGACCCTTAAGGATATTAGTGGTCACTATATAAGGACCCATGGACTAAATGTACTTATACCAGCTGATGAAGCCGCGATTTTTTGCTGTGAAACGCGTTCTGGAGTTATTGTTTTTAAATAAATTTTATTTTTTTGAATTCTTGCTCCTGTTGTAGCTGTGCCATCTCTTTGGATACTAAGTGGTTTTCCTCTGGGTTTTCTGACACCTAAAAAAACCCATGGGCGCTTATTCTGGAGAAGAAATTTGAGTACAAAATCTCAAATTTATCACGCTGTAGTTCTCACAGATCTGCGCAAGGATTGTTTTTCTCTTTTCTGTCTTCCACTACATGATCCTGGTTAAAACAGCTCAAAGAAGGTGGGGGTCACCTGAGAAATTGGAAGACAATTTACCCACATGCCTGGACCCACTTAGAGCCAGTGATAAGGCTCTAGATTTGTGAGTGGGAGATTATTTGTATTATTACACCAATTGTAACCTATGGTATCACACTATTATTGTTTATCTTCTCCTATGTACATGCAAGATCCCAGGACCCCAGAAAGCATTGTTTGCGCCGATTCAGGTTATATATTTTATATTTTGAATAATAACCTGGCCGCCCTTTACCGTTACACCTCAGATTGACCATTGGCTTTTCTCCACTGGCATGCACGGGTCGCCCACCCCACTATTGCGAAGCAATCCCTTGCTGTACACCACCAAACGAGCCTGGATTCAGGTACACAAGTGCTTCAATTTGTCCTGGCGAATGTCCCTATGGTCCCCCTTCCTACACAAGCCTTACTTCCAAGGAGTGTCTCCAGCCCTCATATTTCACACTTTGGCCCGACGGGGCATGTCACAATTAAACCACTATGTGGATGTGGTGTCGAGATTACCCTTTTCATTCACAGCTCTCGGAACCTCCATCACCCTCCTCTCCTTACACCCAATTTATTACTTACAACTAAACCAGTTTCTCGTTGCCCAGTTGAATGAGCTTTCCCCTGTAATATTTAAGCACATTTGCAAGCTTCCTCGCCCACAACCACCCCTTGGAATCCGATTTCCAAATGGTCCCTCCATTTCCCGACCCTCACCCCCCCTTGACTTCATTAACGCCATGCTACTGTCTAGGCGTTTTATTCCCTCAACCAACTACTGGGATATATTGTACAAAATGCTTACTGTGCCTACATGGCCCCCAATAGAATGGCCCATGCGGGTCTATCGCCCACTGCCGGATGCCTTAAATGTCGCTGCTCCTCGGCCGACCTGTGGCATTGTTTGTGCTCCTGTCCCTTAGTCCAGCTATTTTGGGACTCAATTGTAAGCAAATGTGGTTTCAAAGTTCTCCATATTGACATCCCCACTAATCCTGAATGGGACCCACTCCCACCCCGATTTGATCCCTTTCAAGTTGTCGCCGATTCTGGTTGGCCTTGCTAGCGGCCACGGGTAAAAAAGCCTTTTTATAACAATGGATTTATCCCACCCCCTTCCTTTCGCATTGGGGTACAATTGGATTGAAACCTCCTTTCACCAGGATGATTAAATCAGGCCTTTTTTTCTTCATTGGTCGCCCCTAATTGCAGTCCTCCCAGAGAACACAAGAACAGCCATACGTAACACCTTTTTCTGCAACTCTGGTATTCTTTACAAATAAATGTTACGAATGTTTTTTACCCCATTCATCGTCTTTTTCTGGCGGGTGGTCGGCGCTGTGTTCGGCAGATTGTACTTTTTCCGGATACGTTCAGCAGATTTGCGGCAGATCGTCGGGTACGTTCAGCGGGTTTTCTGTGACATTTCGTTTTTCGGCTCGTATCAGCGGGTTATTGGTGGATTTTTTTCAATTTTTTTTATTTTTATACGTTCGGCGGCTTTTCCCTGCACTTCCGGGACCCTGCAGTGAATGCTGAATGGGGAACGAAAGAGAACCAAAATATCTGTGACATTTCGGTGCTCTCTGAATAACCCCTATAATGATTAAATGCTATTTGATGTCATGTTTTATTGCAGAAGCCACGCAAATTACATATCATTTTTAGCAAATGAGATAATACTTGCCAACCACACAATAATCGGCTGCGGAGTCCAGTGGTAAAGTCTCTACCCTTGCCCGAGGAGAAGCAAGTCAAAATCCCGATCAGCACATCCCTCCAGTATAACTGTGGAGAAGCAAGTCTCAACTTTATAAGAAGCGGGTTGATCACTCCTAACCAACAGGTTGATGCTCTACAATCATGGAAAGCCGACTCAACCCCATTCAGAAGATGTCACCTGCGAGTGTCCTTGGGCAAGACACCTGGTGATATGGATGCGCCTACATCACAAAATACTTGCACATCTCATAGATTGTAAGTTCTCTTGGGAACAGGGTCACCCTGAATCAGGTCTTCATCCATCTGTGGTATTCTAATGCATCAACCCCATGTACACTGACCTTGTAAAGAGCTGCGAATATGTGGCACTATGTAAATAAAGGATAATAATAATTTGTATCCCTTACCAATATCTTATTTTGAATCATGTATACTAAACAATATCAAATAACGCAATTGATTGACTTGTCTGTTTTGTATATCAAGTGCCTTTAGGGTGTCATTAGAATACCTGGCATTCATAACTGAAAGAGCAGGAATATCTAATATGTGATGTGAAAGGCACTAGCTGTTCACTCGGAACATTTTCTACGTATAAAAAACACATTTGACAGAAATGAAGGATCAGTATTTAATGATAATGTAAATACAAGCAATATCTATAAGTAAATGGCGAATAAACATTTATAAACATGTCAATGTATACACTTCATATATTTATTAAATATTAATTTTAACAGTGAACAGAATACTGTGCAAAATAATAGCATGCCATTTAAATGCCTTTATAAGGGTATCATTATACATAAGTATGTGCTGAAAGATCTACTCATCTACCTAGGTATCTGATATTACAGTATACTGATAAAAAACACGCAATTTAACCCTTTCGCTGCTGAGGCATTTCCTGCCCGTGTGCTGAGCTCATTTTTACCGTTTTGTGCTCATCATGTTTAAATGCAATTTGAAGTCAAGTTTTATTATATGACCCAGACAAATTATATATCCTTTTTTTCAGCAGACTCCACAGATTCAAAATATATCATTATTATGTGTATAAGTAAAGATTTAAAAAAAAAAAGAAAAATAAAGGGGGAAAAAAGTAAATTTTTGTTAAAATTCTGAAGAACAACATTGCATATTTTTTTCTATCTACACTTTATGACCAGAACTATTGTGGTTATATATTGATACATTAGGTGCCTTTTTAAAAATGGTGTAATGGAGAATATTTCATGTTTTTTTTGTACAAAAATATGCAGTTTTCTAAAAATCAAAAAAATCAGCTTTTTTCTTATGTCATGACTCATTGTATGTAATACATAAAATTAGTATATCTAAACCAATTGAAATGGAAAAGCTATATATTTTCTGAAACTAGACAAAATTCCGCAAAAAAAGAGACCTTTATGACACAGTTTTAAATTTATTTTGTTATTCATAACTTTATTCAAAAAACATCATATTTAATGTAAAAAAAAAAAATCATAATAGGTCAAGATTTATATTGCATAATTTCATATTAATTTTTGGGGTAAAATATTTTTGTTTTGCTTAACTATATAAATATATCCCTCCTATAAAATAATAGATCCAATTTGATTGCATAGATCAAGTTTAGGCAGCGTTGGAGGTGCTAATTTGCACCGTGCGCAAAATAAATTTAGAGAAGCTTTTTATGCCGGTTTTTGAAAGGAGGCATACCTGCAATTAAATGGCTCTAGCTCAACAGGGATCTAAAATATGCCAAATAAAGTATATATCCGGACAAAGTAGACTTCCAGATGAATCAAACGTGGGGTTACTTATTATTCTATCATAAATATTGAGCCCGCAACAACTTGTGGAATTTGGATTTGTGCGCAAAAAAAAATAAAAAAATTATTTCAATCACTTCAGACATGATAAAATCTTTGAAAACTAGGCCTTTCTCTAGCTCAATGCAAAGCCCCAACCCTTGTGATAAAAATGAGACCCAGGTTTAGTGGTCCGGGACCCCTAGATGGAGCACAAGGCGCTAATTTGCGCCATGCGCAAAATAAATTTAGAGAAGCTTTTTATGCCGGTTTTTGAAAGGAGGCATACCTGCAATTAAATGGCTCTAGCTCAACAGGGATCTAAAATATGCCAAATAAAGTAGATATCCGAACAAAGTAGACTTCCAGATGAATCAAACGTGGGGTTACTTATTATTCTATCATAAATATTGAGCCCGCAACAACCTGTGGAATTTGGATTTGTGCTAAAAAAAAAAAAATGTAAATTCCACATGCTGTTGCGCCCTCTATTTTTATGATAGAATTTTATTTAACCCCTCATTTGATTCGTCTGGGTGTCTAGTTTCCTAATATATACTTTATGTGGTCTGTTTTAATTTTCTGTTGAGCTAGAGCCATTTAATTGCAGGTATGCCTTCTTAAAAAAATAAATACATTCACAAAATTTTCCCCATGAATTTTGCTCAACAATTATGTAGTCTATCAACAATTGTATAGTGACTCAAAATGCTGCACAAACACACAACAAGCCGCCACACATTTTACATTCACTCAATCAGTTGGATTGGCACATGGGGCATCCATGTGAGCAGTAACGCCACGTCAAGGCCCCAACCAGGTTACTGACCATTCACACATCTTTCACATCTGTTTCACTCACCGAATCACACACCTTTCATGCAAGAAGCTAGTAAAAGTTGAGTGGGTGACGTTAAGGGGGCAAAGAAGGGAAAAGTGCAGAAACACGGAAGGCAAGAAGAGAAAGATAATGAGGATTAGAGGGGGTGGAATAGAAACACCCCCCCCATTCACATCTGTTTCACTCACTGAATCACACACCATTCATGAAAGAAGATAGGTAATGGAAGTGGGTGAAGGGAAGGGGCAAAGAAAAGGGCAGAGACAAAGAAGTTGAAGACACACCATTAACACCGCAGTTAAATCTGTCTTCAGAGGCTTCTTTCTACATCTGGGCTGTAAACTTAAATGGTTATACATTGTTTAGAAAGGATAGGAAACATAATAAAGGGGGTGGAGTGTGTTTATATGTAAATCAGGATTTAAAGCCTAATATTACACAACTGGAAAGCGATGAGGGAAATGTGGAATCCTTATGGGTAAATATTTCGTTGGGGAATAAACAGGGAAGTCAATTATTGGTTGGCATATGCTATAAACCACCTAATATAGATAATGATGAGGAAGAACAACTGTTAGAGCAAATTAGGAAGGCTGCACATCATGGTAGCACTTTAATTATTGGAGATTTTAATTACCCGGACATTAATTGGGATAGTGGGACTAGTAATTCAGCAAAGGGAATCCGGTTCCTGAACATTTTAAATGATACCTTCATGTCACAACTGGTAGAAACACCAACTAGAGAGGATAACTGTCTGGACCTGGTTATAACAAATAATGTGGATCTTTTCTCAAATATTAATGTAAAAGAACAATTGGGAAACAGCGACCATAACATGGTGACTTTTGAAATAAACTCAAAAAAACACATTCATAAGGGGCATGCTAAAATATATAATTTTAAAAAGGCCAACTTTATTAAAATAAAGGAAGCTCTCAATGTCATTGACTGGCAGAAACTCTTTCACGGGAAAAACACTGAGGATAAGTGGAATATCTTTAAACTAACACTAGAAAAGTACACGTCACAATACATTCCACTGGTTAATAAATATAAAAGAAACAGACTGAAACCAATGTGGCTTAGTAGGAAGGTAACTAAGGAAATGGAAAACAAAAATAAGGCATTTAAAGCTTTTAAATCTGATAAATCTGAGGCATCCTATAAAGCATATAGGGCAGCCAATAAAGCATGTAAAAATGCGATTAGATGGGCTAAACTAGAAAATGAAAAAGAAATAGCCAAAGAGAGCAAGACCAACCCTAAAAGATTCTTTAGGTACATAAATTCTAAAAAACCCAAGAGTGAAAATGTAGGTTCACTAAAATCTGAGTCAGGGTTATTGTTAACTGAAGATCAGGATAAAGCAGAAATTTTAAATGATTATTTTTCTTCAGTATTTATCAAAGAGAAACCTATAACAGGAGACATGAAATTCATTAATAAAAACTTACTAATACAAAGTGACTGGTTGACTCATGACAAGGTTTTACACAAATTAAACAATGTGAATGTTAATAAAGCCCCAGGGCCAGATGGAATTCACCCACGAGTACTGAGAGAGCTATGTGTTGAAATATGTAAACCTCTGTTCTTAATCTTTCAAGATTCTTTTCTTTCAGGAATAGTACCAGAGGATTGGAGAAAAGCTGACGTGGTCCCTATATTTAAGAAAGGTTTAAAATTTGTGCCTGGGAATTATAGACCTGTGAGCTTAACATCTGTGGCTGGGAAAGTATTTGAGGGGTTACTAAGGGATAGTATTCAGGAATTTATTGGGAGGTTTAATGTAATTGGCAAAAATCAGCATGGTTTCATGAAACACAGATCATGTCAGACTAACCTAATTACGTTCTATGAGGAAGTAAGTAGAAGTATAGATCAGGGGGTCGCAGTGGATGTGATTTACTTAGATTTTGCCAAAGCTTTTGACACAGTTCCACACAAAAGGTTACTATTTAAATTAAGAAAAAATGGTCTAGATGAAAATACTTGTTCTTGGATAGAAAACTGGCTAAAAGATAGGGTACAGAGAGTGGTCATAAATGGTACATTTTCAAGATGGACACCAGTGGTAAGTGGTGTCCCTCAGGGGTCTGTTATAGGACCAATACTATTCAATTTATTTATAAATGACCTTGAGATAGGCATTGAAAGTCATGTATCAGTGTTTGCAGATGACACAAAGCTAGGAAAAGTAATACAATGTGAGCAGGATGTTACTTCGCTGCAGAGGGATTTAGATAGATTGGGGGACTGGGCACTTAAATGGCAGATGAAATTTAATCTAGATAAATGTAAAGTTATGCACTTTGGAGTGAAGAACACACAAGCAATTTATACCCTAAATGGTACGGAGTTAGGGAAATCCAAGCAGGAGAAGGATTTGGGAATAATCATAGACTTCAAACTAAGTAACAATGTGCAATGTCAAACAGCAGCCGCCAAGGCCAGCAAAGTACTGGGATGCATTAAAAGGGGAGTTCATTCACGGAATGAAAACATAATTTTGCCTCTGTATAAATCAATGGTCAGGCCGCACCTTGAATATGCCGTGCAATTTTGGGCACCTGTCTTAAAAAAAGATATTATATCGCTAGAAAAAGTGCAGAGATGGGCAACTAAATTAATAAGGGGGATGGAAGGGTTAAGTTATGAGGAAAGACTAACAAGCTTAAACCTGTTTAGTTTAGAGAAAAGGCGCCTTAGAGGGGATCTGATAACCTTATATAAATATATACGGGGCCATTATCAACCATTGTCTGATAACCTATTCATTAACAGGACTATACATAGGACAAGGGGTCATCCATTTAGACTGGAAGAAAGAAAATTTAGCTTAAAGCATAGGAAGGGTTATTTTACGGTGAGAACAATAAAGCTGTGGAATTCTCTGCCTGTTGAGGTGGTTGGGTCAGTGTCTGTACAGACTTTTAAAAAACGACTGGATGACTTCCTGCAGACACAGAATATTAAGGGTTATAATATTTAATATGTGGGTAAAAGCTTCTTGATCCAAGGAGAAATCTGACTGCCATTCTGGGGTCAAGAAGGAATTTTTTCCCAGTATGTTGCATATTGGCAAGCATTCAGACTGGGTTTTTTGCCTTCTTTTGGATCAACAGCAGTAGGTTATGTGGGAGAGGCTGAACCCGATGGACGCATGTCTTTTTTCAGCCTATATAACTATGTAACTACTATGTAACTATGTAACATCTGACGTACGGAGGACATCAGATTGTTGGGGATGGGGCAACCTATTTTATTGTATGTGGGGTGAATTACATTATAACTGGGGGGGGTAGTGAACTGTAGGTGGGTAGTGAAACGTGGTGGGTAGTTTTTTTATTAACGCTTGAATTAACACTGCTATAAAATAATGGGGCTGGTTTTGGTTTGTTTTTTTATTTGGGAAAATTTAGAGGAATAGCACTATCCAGGAATAAATGCCAGCATGATCCGGGCAAGCTCTGTCCAGACTACACTGCACTGTGTCCATCAGAATGTCATCAAGATCTGTAAAGATCTTAACGGTGCTATAGCCAGATTTATCAAGAAGCACAAAATCAGTGGCATACCTCAACCTGAAATCTGTTTATTCTCAGCCGAGAAACAATTCGGTCCCGGTATGCCACTAGTAATGTGTCACTGTATGATATATCTTGAAGCAATCAGGCACACAAAGACCTGGTTTGGAGGGGCAGTCAGGGCAGTGAAGGCGGCTTTCCTTACGCCGCCCTTGGCGCGCGCAAACCCGACACCTTTTACATGGGGTCACTCTTTTTTCAGTTGGAGGAATGTAGCCAGGAAAGTGGCGGTCACGCAACCTAATTACATCCTCCACCTCTCCAACAATGGGAGCATTCTCTTCTGGACAGAGAAGGGACTCGATAACAGATTCCTGAAATTTTAGGAATGTTATCTGTCGGGCATGAGTGGCCTGATACAAGATGAATGCGTTAAGCATTGACATCTGTATCAGATGGACTGCCAGCTTTTTGTACCATACATATGCCTTGCGAGAAGCGAGATATGGTACAAGCATCTGGTCAGACTTGTCCACTCCCCCCATGTATCTATTATAATCCTGTACACATAGGGGTTTCATGACAGGGGAATCTCTCCATCTGACGTGAACTGCAGATGTGCATTCATTATGTATAGTTGTAAGCAGATGCACATCCTTTTTGTCTGTGTATTTCACAGCCAGCAGTTCACCGCAGCGCAAGGCTGATGTTTCTCCTCTCTTTTGCTTTCCAAACTGTTTTGTTGGAAAGCCTTTCCTATTCGAACAGATCGTGCCACAGGCTCCAGTACCATTGCTGTACAAAAATTTGTACAGCGGCACACCCGTGTAAAAGTTATCTGTATAAATACAGTAACCTTTAACGAATAGTGGATAAGAGAGGTCCCACACTATTTTTTCAGTGGTGGAGAGGGCGGGGGGGGCAGTCAGGGGGGCCAGCTTCGAGTCCTTGCCAGTGTATACACGAAATCGATACATGTATCCACTGGAGCTGTCGCACAGCTTATAAAGTTTTATCCCATAGCGAGCTCGCTTTGAAGGGATATACTGCTTGAAAGCAAGACGTCCCTTGTAAAGCATCAAGGACTCGTCGACTGACAAGTTTTGGCCTGGAGTGTATAACTCTTCAAATCTTGCCATCAGATGGTCAAGAAGTGGCCGCAACTTGTGCAGTCGGTCGTGATCTGGGTGGTCACGGGGCAAAGCATTTGCATTATCATTATAATGCAAATACCGCAGGAGCAATAAATATCTGTCCCTGCTCATAGTAGCAGGCAAGATAGGGGTGGTTTGGGTACTCTTTTTTGACCAGTATGAGGCTATGCTGGGTTTTTGCACAATCCCAATCTGCAGAGTGAGGCCCCAGAACCTCCTCATCTCTGGCAAACTGGTTGGGGTCCATTGGCGAGCCCTGGCACGTGGCCTCAATTCTGTCCCTAGACCTTGAAAATATTGTTCAGCATACAGATTGCTCTGCTGAACAATAAATTCCAAGAACCCATCATCTATAAATAGCTGAAAAAAGTTGATGGGTTCAAAATTAGTGGTGTCCACCAGGATGCCAGGATTGCCAGAAAATTGTGGCAATACTGGCTGGACCATATTAGGGGAGATCCAGTCATATCCTGGTTCAGGCATCGCTACAGTCTGCGTTGCAGATACCCCTGCAATGGGCAGCTGGGCTGGTGCAGGATCAGGCAGTGCAACTGCAGACCGTGCGGTCCCTGTAATACCATGGGAGCCCTCTACTACGCTTGAACAAGCTACATCCACTTCACGTGCGTCAACAACTGTTGTTGGAACCAGTCCATCAGAAAGCACAACACATGAGTCATACATTTCAGAGCAATCAACAACACAGGCACTCAGCCCATCTGATTCCACTATTGATAAGACATCTCATGCATTTGAATCAACAACAGAAGCTTCAGCTACTTCAACCATATTAAGCACAGATGATTTTTCAAGTCCAGCTAAAGTTACGACAGATACACCATCAATCACATCTATATTAACATCAGTTGAAACCTCTACAACCCCTGGACAAGCTACATCCACTTCACGTGCGTCAACAACTGTTGTAGGAACCAGTCCATCAGAAAGGACAACATATGAATCACACAGTTCACAACAATCAACAACACAGGCACTCAGCCCATCTGATTCCACTACTGATAAGACATCTCATACATTTGAATCAACGACAGAAGCTTCAGCTACTTCAACCGTATTAAGCACAGATGATTCTTCAAGTCCAGCTAAAGTTACGACAGATACACCATCAATCACATCTATATTAACATCAGTTGAAACCTCTACAACCCCTGAACAAGCAACATCTACTCCACGTGAGTCAACAACAGTTGGAGGAGCCAGTCCATCAGAAAGCACAACACATGAATCACACAGTTCACAACAATCAACAACACAGGAACTCAGCCCATCTTATTCCACTGCTGATAAGACATCTCATGCATTTGAATCAACGACAGAAGCTTCAGCTACTTTGACTGTATTAAGCACAGATGGATCTTCAAGTCCAGCTAAAGTTACGACAGATACACCATCAATCACATCTATATTAACATCAGTTGAAACCTCTACTACGCTTGAACAAGCAACATCTACTCCACTTGAGTCAACAACAGTTGGAGGAGCCAGTTCATCAGAAAGCACAACACATGAGTCATACTTTTCAGAGCCGTCATCTGCAGGGGCAGTGAGCCCAACTCTCTCCACTACTGAAAAGACATCACATGCATCTGAATCAACTACAGAAGCTTCATCTAGTTCAACAGTTTTAACCACCGATGATTCTTCAAGTCCAGCTAAAGTTACGACAGATACACCATCAATCACATCTATATTAACATCAGTTGAAACCTCTACAACCCCTCAACAAGCAACATCTACTCCACGTGAGTCAACAACAGTTGGAGGAGCCAGTCCATCAGAAAGCACAACACATGAATCACACAGTTCACAACAATCAACAACACAGGCACTCAGCCCATCTGATTCCACTACTGATAAGACATCTCAAGCATTTGAATCAATGAAAGAAGCTTCAGCTACTTTGACAGCTAGGGGTTAAATTTTAATATCGTTGGATCGGCCAGAGCATGGCCGTTCCAACGATACCAAACATGAAAGTTAAAAATTTTGTAAAAAAAATAAAAAAATAAAAAAAAAAATAAAACAAAATTAAAAAAAAAAATTAAAAAAAAAAATAAACACTTTTTTTTATTTTTTTTGGTTTGTTAATGCAGCAATATTGTTCCCATTTCAATTATAATGTGAACAATGATGCTGCACTAATGATTTTTGTATGCGGTGCGTTTGTTAAAAATACTGTCATTTTCCCCAAAAAAAAATGTAACGAGACCCCATCTCTAATTTTTTTAACAAGCGCACCCCATACAAAATATAACCGCAATTGCTCGCATGTTAAAATGTGGAAAAAAACACTTTACACATTGTAAATTATTGAAAATACATATTTTATTGCATTTTTTGTTATAATATACAAACAGGACATAACGTATACATATAATAATGACATATTATGAATCTACCGAGTCTGACGGAAAGAACGATATATAATATGTCGGTGTCATATACTAAAATAAGCCTTCAAAACACGTTTAAACATGATGCACAAAACAGGTAAAAAATGACCTCAGCACAGGGGCGGGAAAAGCCTCAGCAGCGAAAGGGTTAAGCACCGATGATTCTTCAAGTCCAGCTAAAGTTACATCAGCTACACCATCAATCATATCTATATTAACTTCAGTTAAAATATCTACAATCCCTGAACAAACAACACCTACTCCAAGTGAGTCAACAACAGTTGGAGGAGCCAGTCCATCAGAAAGCACAACACAAGAATCACACAGTTCACAACAATCAACAACACAGGCACTCAGCCCATCTGATTCCACTACTGATAAGACATCTCATGCATTTGAATCAACAACAGAAGCTTCAGCTGAGGAAGCCACATTCTGGCGAAACGCGTCCTGGATATACCCCCTGTATTTTATATATATTGTTAAATACGTTTTTTTAATAATAAAATCCCTTTTTTATACAACCTTCCACTTGTATCCTGATTTGTTCCTGAGTTCCAGTTTTAGCCCTGAGGCCTCGCTTTGCAGCTTTACTTCATAGCCAGACTGAACGCAGTGGACGAGGAAAGAAGTGACGACCAAAGAAGGGATATTGGCCACCTCTATGGGCCATAAACGCCAGTAACAGTGAGCCTGATACATCATAGGCTCCTGTCCACGTGAGTAAGATACTTCTCGTATTCCATCTATTTTATTTTCACACCACAGAATTGCGCTATGTCCCCTTTCTCCATCTTATCTCATGAGGTCAAGACCCGGTGAAACCGGAGAGAGAGGCAGCGCATCCCCGACACAGAAACGGATATACCACAGGAGTAATCCAGCACAGAGAAACCATAAAACTTTCCGGCCACTAGGTGGCAGCAACATACAAGAAAGAACCTTAGAGTAGTATTATACTACATTTTCGCCACAAGATGGCAGCATAACAAGAAAAAAAGGGGACGATTCACTTGATCACTGGATCATTTTCTATAGAGATCAATACCTACACTCTATTTATACCCACAACCAGACGTCTCCCCCCCCTTTTTTACAATAAAGGTGCACATCATCACTACACGTGACCACGTGTACAACATCTACATACAGCACATATTTGCTTACAGAGGCACATCCTACTGCCTTTAAGTACAGCCTATTACAGCTTACTACCCCTGGATCTAAGATTCTGACCAATCTAGAGGTATCAAACAGCGCCTTTCAATAACGATACAAACCCACATTCTTACAAGAATCACACAGTTCACAACAATCAACAACACAGGCACTCAGCCCATCTGATTCCACTACTGATAAGACATCTCATGCATTTGAATCAACAACAGAAGCTTCAGCTACTTTGACTGTATTAAGCACAGATGGATCTTCAAGTCCAGCTAAAGTTACGACAGATACACCATCAATCACATCTATATTAACATCAGTTGAAACCTCTACAACCCCTGGACAAGCTACATCCACTTCACATGCGTCAACAACTGTTGTAGGAACCAGTCCATCAGAAAGGACAACATATGAATCACACAGTTCACAACAATCAACAACACAGGCACTCAGCCCATCTGATTCCACTACTGATAAGACATCTCATGCATTTGAATCAACGACAGAAGCTTCAGCTACTTCAACTGTATTAACCACAGATGGATCTTCAAGTCCAGATAAAGGAACATCAGAGACATCAGCAATAACATCTAGATTAACATCAGTTGAATCCTCTACTACGCTTGAACAAGCAACATCTACTCCACCTGGGTCAACAACAGTTGGAGGAGCCAGTCCATCAGAAAGCACAACACATGAGTCATACATTTCAGAGCAATCATCTACAGGGGCAGTGAGCCCAACTCTCTCCACTACTGGTAAGACATCACATGCATCTGAATCAACTACAGAAGCTTCATCTAGTTCAACAGTTTTAACCACCGATGATTCTTCAAGTCCAGCTAAAGTTACGACAGATACACCATCAATCACATCTATATTAACATCAGTTGAAACCTCTACAACCCCTGAACAAGCAACATCTACTCCACGTGAGTCAACAACAGTTGGAGGAGCCAGTCCATCAGAAAGCACAACACATGAGTCATACTTTTCAGAGCCGTCATCTACAGGGGCAGTGAGCCCAACTCTCTCCACTACTGAAAAGACATCACATGCATCTGAATCAACTACAGAAGCTTCATCTAGTTCAACAGTTTTAACCACCGATGATTCTTCAAGTCCAGCTAAAGTTACGACAGATACACCATCAATCACATCTATATTAACATCAGTTGAAACCTCTACAACCCCTGAACAAGCAACATCTACTCCACGTGAGTCAACAACAGTTGGAGGAGCCAGTCCATCAGAAAGCACAACACATGAATCACACAGTTCACAACAATCAACAACACAGGAACTCAGCCCATCTTATTCCACTGCTGATAAGACATCTCATGCATTTGAATCAACGACAGAAGCTTCAGCTACTTTGACTGTATTAAGCACAGATGGATCTTCAAGTCCAGCTAAAGTTACGACAGATACACCATCAATCACATCTATATTAACATCTGTTGAAACCTCTACTACGCTTGAACAAGCAACATCTACTCCACGTGAGTCAACAACAGTTGGAGGAGCCAGTCCATCAGAAAGCACAACACATGAGTCATACTTTTCAGAGCCGTCATCTACAGGGGCAGTGAGCCCAACTCTCTCCACTACTGAAAAGACATCACATGCATCTGAATCAACTACAGAAGCTTCATCTAGTTCAACAGTTTTAACCACCGATGATTCTTCAAGTCCAGCTAAAGTTACGACAGATACACCATCAATCACATCTATATTAACATCAGTTGTAACCTCTACAACCCCTGAACAAGCAACATCAACTCCACATGAGTCAGCAACAGTTGTAGGAACCAGTCCATCACAAAGCACAACACATGAAACACACAGTTCACAACAATCAACAACACAGGCACTCAGCCCATCTGATTCCACTACTGATAAGACATCTCATGCATTTGAATCAACAACAGAAGCTTCAGCTACTTTGACTGTATTAAGCACAGATGGATCTTCAAGTCCAGCTAAAGTTACGACAGATACACCATCAATCACATCTATATTAACATCAGTTGAAACCTCTACAACCCCTGGACAAGCTACATCCACTTCACGTGCGTCAACAACTGTTGTAGGAACCAGTCCATCAGAAAGGACAACATATGAATCACACAGTTCACAACAATCAACAACACAGGCACTCAGCCCATCTGATTCCACTACTGATAAGACATCTCATGCATTTGAATCAACGACAGAAGCTTCAGCTACTTCAACTGTATTAACCACAGATGGATCTTCAAGTCCAGATAAAGGAACATCAGAGACATCAGCAATAACATCTAGATTAACATCAGTTGAATCCTCTACTACGCTTGAACAAGCAACATCAACTCCACATGAGTCATCAACAGTTGTAGGAACCAGTCCATCACAAAGCATCACACATGAATCACACAGTTCACAACAATCAATAACACAGACACTCAGCCCATCTGATTCGACTACTGATAAGACATTTCATGCATTTGAATCAACGACAGAAGCTTCAGCTACTTCAACTGTATTAACCACCGCTAGATCTTCAAGCCCAGCTAAAGGGACATTAGAGTCAACAAGCGCTTCTACAAGTGGAATTGTAAGTGCATCTATTACATCGACAACATTGACTACAATTACTGCCAATCCAGTAATGACAGAAACTATAGATCCAACCAGTAGACTAATGAGTACTTCCACAGAGTCAGTGACTTCTATTTTTTCCCCAACTACCACATTTTTAGAGACCACACGCCTAAGAGATAGTACAGCTCCTTACACATATTCAGAGTCACCAGACTCATCTACAGCTAATAGATCGACGACTGGTATTTTCACAACTGGAGATGCATTTGGAAGCACTCTATCAACACCAGTGCGTAATGAAACTACAATTAAACCATCAGTAACAGAAACTACAAATGCATTACTATTCACTGATGTATCTAATCCTACAGAGTCATCAATAGCCAGTACCCTATCACTTCACACATTTTCTACCTCATTTACTAATACCCCAGGTGCTTCAGATGCAAGTACAATATTCAAGTCAACAGCTTTGACTACACTTCACGAATCAATGTCTGCTATTGTTATCACAAGTGCTTCTACAAGTGGAATTCCAACTGCAGATACTCAATACACAAGAGTGCCTGATGAAACCACAACTACTGTCAAGCCATCAATACCACAAACAATAATTCCCACCACTACATTATTAATCACTGAAGTATCTACTTCAGAGCCATCCACATCAAGTATTCTGCCAGTCACCTCACTTTTAACTACATTTACGAATATCCCAGGAGCTTCAGATACAAGTACAGCTCCCAAGGCAACAGCCTCGAATACAGTTTATGAACCGCCAACTGGTACAGCTATCACAAGTGCTTCTACAAGTGGAGTAGTAAGTGCAGATATTCAATCAACAAGAGTCCCTGATGTAACCACAACTACAATCAAACCATCAACAAGTGATACTGCAATTGCAACCAGTACATTACTAAACACTGCAGTATCTACTTCCGCAGAATCATTGATGTCCAGTAGTCTTCCAATCACCACACTTTCATCTACATCTATAAAAACCCCAGACGCGTCAGATACAAGTGCGATTTCCAGGGCAACGGCCACGAGTACAGTTCATGATGAACCAACAACTGGTACTGCTAGCATAATCGCTTATACAAATGAAGCTGCAAGTGCAGATATTCAATCAACAAGAGTAGCTGATGTAACTACAACTACAATCAAACCATCAATAAGTGAAACTACAATTGCAACCAGTACATTACTAAGCACTGAAGTATCTACTTCTGCAGAATCAGCTACATCCATTACTCTACCAATCACCACACTTTCAACTACATCTACAGAAACCCCAGGAGCTTCACATACAAATACAACTCCCAAGGCAACAGCCTGGACTACAGTTCTTGAACCACCAATTGGTACTTCTAACACAAGTGATTCTACAAGTGGAGATCACAAATCATCAGCAGCTTCTGATGATATCACAACTACCACAAAACCAACAATCGAAGAGACGAGACTTCCAAGTAGTGCATTGATAAGAACTGCAGAATCCACTACTTCAAGATCATCAACCTCTGATCTAACCACAGCACCCACTACTACCTGGACTATTACTTCTCCACTTGCTACTACTATCCCACCTACTACTCTCTCACCTACTTCTACCCCAACTATTACTACCTCTCTTACTACTACAATACCTACTACTACCCATCTTCTACTACCCCACCTACTACTACTCTACCTACTACTATCCCAACTACTACTACCACAACTACTAGTATGGCTTCTACTACAATACAAGGAGTTACATCACGTAAGTCTCCAATGTTCGTTCATTATATTGAGGGAAAAATTGTTAGAAGTATTAATGAGGTAATGAGGGAAGAGTTTTTTGTTAAAGATATATGGTATTTAATGAGTGACCTTGATTTTTAAATATGAGATGCTGTGTGGTTCTATGACAAAGTGATTACAATTATAATGCTGAGAAACATGATATTTTAAAAAGTGATATAAAAAAATGGCTTTTCAAAAATTTCATGTATGGGTCTCCCTTACAACTTATCCATAACTATTGTTTTTGTTACAACATTGCTATAACCTAGGAAAGAGGAAAATTCTGCGGTCAATCTGAAAACGTTATTATTTCCACCTTTTCTTTTTTCTTTGACTTTCGTGCGGCCATACTTCGTATATTGGCCGTCATTGCGCGTCATTTGCTGCTACTGCGGCCGTGATTAAGTGCGCCTAAACGCACGCTAAAAATGCGCTAGTCTGTCCCCAGCCTTATAATGCAGCACAATTGTTCACTTTTCAATTATAATGTGAACAATGACGTTGTACGAACTCACCTTCTCATTTCCCACAATGAATATGTTTTCCGTTTTAGTTAAAATCGCGTATTTTCTCAGTAAAATACAATTACAGGTTCCCATTTCTATTTTTTTTTTAACAAGAGTGCCCCATAGAATATATAACCCTAAAGGCTCGGATGATAAAATATGAAAAAAATAATTATGTATTATGAATCTGCAGAGTCTGCTGAAAATAAGGATACGTAATTTGTCTGAATCCTACAATAATACATGACTTCAAATCGCATTTAAACATGTTGAGCACAAAACGGTCAAAATGATCTCAGCACACAGGGGTGAAATAGCTCAGCAGTGAAGGGGTTAAAGGGACATAATAGAGAGTATGAGCACTTAATCTTATCTGAGTGGTCAGGTTGCTGTGAGCTCACTGTTCCTTTTTCCTCCTTTGGGGGAATTCAAAGGGATGATTCGGCCATCAACAGTGGCATGAGCACTAGGAAAAGGGAAGTGCTCATGCCACTGTACAGAGCACTGGTGAGACCTCACTTGGAGTACTGTGTGCAGTACTGGAGACCGTATCTCCAGAAGGATATAGACATCTTAGAGAGAGTTCAGAGAAGGGCTACTAAAATGGTGTACGGCTTGAAGGAGAAAAGTTACCAGGAAAGGCTTAATGATCTTAACATGTACAGCTTGGAAAAAAGACGAGACAGAGGAGATATGATAGAAATATTTAAATACGTAAAGGGAATCCACAAGGTAGAGGAAGGGAGTATATTTAAAAGGAAACAAAGTAGCAAAACAAGAGGACATAGTCTTAGATTAGAGGGGCAAAGGTTTAAAAGTAACATCAGAAAGCATTATTTTACTGAGAGGGTGGTGGATACATGGAACAGTCTTCCAGTTGAAGTGGTAGAGGCCAAAACAGTAATTGAATTTAAGCAAGCATGGGATAGGCATACGGCTATCCTAAACAAAAGGTAAATCCAGGTAAAGTATCCATGTAATTGGGCAGACTAGATGGGCCGAAAGGTTCTTATCTGCCAACATTTTTCTATGTTTCTATCCAAATGGTGGGGCTTACCCCCACCCAGATCCCCAGCTCAGGGAGCCCTCAGCTCAGGTTTCTTGGCCAGGAATCCTTTGAGAACCAACCTTATCCAATGGTATCAAAGCCTTCGTGCATTGCGAGCCACTGTATTGGCTAAAGCCAGCCCTTTGCAGTCACATGACATGCTGAGCTGGAAGAGTGTCATATCCTGCCGAGATCTGAGGCAGATAGGGTTGCCACCTTTTCTTGGAGCCAAACCCAAACACTGACATACTAAAATATTTTTGCTGCTCACGGGTATACGCTCAGACACACATATACATGTCCTTCCCTTTCACCTTTCACATCACATTTTAGTCCCTTTCACCCCCAAACCTCAAATCAGACCTTTTAGCCCCCAAATCAGCTCCTCTCACTCTGTACCACAAATCAGGTCCTTTAATCTGCAAAAAAGCCCCTTTCACCCAAACCTCCTCACACTGTACACATACAGATGAGACAGGGAGAAAGTGGGGAGAAAAATGGAGAGATATGAGGAGAAAAGGGGGAGAGGGTGAAAAGGGGGATAGAGAGGCAGGAGAGGGAGGGGAGAAAAGGAGGGAGAGAGGGGAGAAAAGAGGGGGAAATGGGGGAGAGAGGGGGAAAATGGGAGAGAGAGGTGGAGAAAAGGCAGAGAGAAGGGAGAAAAAAGGTGGGAAAAGGGGGAGAGACAGAGGGGGAAAAGGTGGAGAGAGGGGGAAAATGGGAGAGATAGGTGGAGAAAAGGCAGAGAGAGGGGAGAAAAAAGGGGGAGAGAGGGGAGAAAAGAGGTGGGAAAAGGGGGAGAGAGGGGAGAAAAGGGGGAAGAGGGGGAAAAGGAGGGAGAGAGGGGAGCAAGAGGAGAAAAAGGGGAGGGTTGGAGGGGGAAGAGGTGAAAAGGAGAGGGGGACAGTGAGAGGGGGTGAAAAGGGTGTAGAGGGAGGAGGACTGGGGGCAATGGGGTAGAGGAGGAGAGAGGGGGAAAGAGACAGAGAGTCCTGCTTGTGTATCAAGACCTTCAGCTGAGCTGTGATGGAGGGGGCAGGACAGGCACGGAGGGGAGACAGACTCCTCAGCTGCATTTTGTGGCTCGGGTGCATGCTGACTCCTAGCAGGGTTATTCAGAGAGAGGTGAAAACCAGGAGAATGGCTGGAGAATGGAAAATTCTAGGTCAAAATAGCCAAACAAGCAAAATTCTCCCATTTATCTCAATTTCCTAATCGGCTTTTTTTACCTAGAATTTTTCATTCTCCTGCCATTCTCCTGCCATTCTCCTGCTCTTCACCTCTCTCTGAATATCCCTGTATGAGGCAAATCCCTCCCCCCCTTGGGCTGGAGTATCGCATCAAGATAGGATTCAATTCCTCACCTCTATTCTTGGAGGAATTGATCCAGAAGTAGCGGTTGCGCCCAAACTCCTCTCAGCCCTACTGCCTGAGCATGCCTCTCCCAACCAGCTGGGGTTCCCAGCCCTGACACATCCTGTCTGACACAACATGCTGCTGCCTCTATTACCCAGCTCCTTCCAGCAGCTCCTCAATCCTTCCTCCCTGTCCCAGCAGCTCCACATGTCACAGCCAGCATGCACGTGGTCTGGAGCATGTGAGGGAGCAAGGGACTGATAGGAGGAGGTAGAGTGGGGAGGAGATGTCAGTGCAGACCACCCCCACACTGCCAGTGATTGGTGGAGTGTTTCTCGCTCACAGCCTGCATGCCAGTGAAGAAATCATTCCAGGGTCCCAGCTGTGGCAGAGTCATGTGTCTGGGTGGCAGGTGATCCCAAACCCGGACACATGACCCGAA